>JAOEHY010034269.1:0-14030 GCA_025447955.1 Psilopsiagon aurifrons | reverse complement strand
AGTTAACCCTCTTATCAAACTGCAAAACCCTAACAAGCCTTTTGCTCACAATTAGAGTGAGGCTAAGTCAAAGGCTGGATTGCTCACGTGTCCCTTAACTGAAAGGAATGCTTCCACACAATCCGAATTAAAATTTTGTTTTAATAGAAAGTTAATAATCTGTGTTAACACAAATATCTGTGTTTAATAATCAGTGTTAACAATGAATTTCAACTGAAAAAAACAAGAAAGCATTATTAGATAAAGGTTGCCATGATTTTATTTAACACTGAAAAAAAAAAATTGGTTAGCAGAAATTTTTGAGTCTAAACATCATAGTTATGAAGTTTATTCCATAGCAATTTTTTTAGGAATTCTTAAAATTATCATAGATAGTGAAAAGTTTTAGAGGTAATAATTTAGGGAGTTACCTGACCCCCTCAAACTTTTGCTCCCAAGCTACACAAATGAAAGTTATCGAGGGAAACAGTATCTAGGTCCATTTATTGTCCTGGAAAAAAAATGCTGTGCTCTGGCCACAGCCACACTAATAAATTCTTTTACATTACAGAACAGGCTGGCTGCATCCAAACCACCTCTAGAAATGGTCCTTGGCATGTGCTAGTTCCCAGAATGATAGTGTTGTTTGACATAAGCAAAAAGGGCACCAGGGAATAGATTAACAATTTAATGATATGGGTAACTGCTTTTGGGCCACTGCCTTGCTCCTGTCCACTTTGCTAATACAATTGCAGTCAAAGATTCTGGGTCCAGGTCATTTTACATACCTAATTTTCAAAATGAGAAACCTCAGAATCATGACCTGAAGTTGTGTAGGCATATACCAGAAGACATTAGAGAGACAAACGCTCCTATATTGTGTAGAGATATTCCAAAAAAATCAACTTCAGAGCAATTTACAATTTTATGATTAATCTATTCTCCAAGAAAATAAGGTCTGTATAAAACCTGGCTCCCAATTCAAAAAGGCAAGAAATTTTAGTCAAGGCTTTATGCAAGCATCTTAAAACATATCCAGTTCACCAAGTACTAAACTGAAGGAATATCTAATGTGCGAGTCTGGGTGTTCTTCCAGTCCTTAGTTCTAAAGGATTGTGGGGATTATCTAGATGATTTGGTTTCTACCAGTGTTTGTAGTAACACTGTAACTGGACAGTAGAGTGCAAAGAAAAGTTGACAAAGGAAGTAAGTTTCTATCTAAAAGAAGGCATGTCTACCTATCCACACTGACTAGCGTACTGTCATGTAGAAGGAAGCATATGAAAACACATCTTTCTTTTCTTTTTCTTTTTTTTTTTTTATTCAAAGCAACTTTTCCCCATTGCTGCTGGTATCACTTTCTTTTCTCATTTCAGTTTCATGACTGGTTTAGTAAGTTTTAGTCTATGCCTTTATAAAAAGCTTTACTGCTCTTTTTTACCTTCTCCCCAATTATGCGGTCATATACTCTTCCTTGTTCTTGGCAGTTTGCTGGTGCTTGGCTTAGGAAGCTCATTCAATGGGCTGTGTAGTCCCATGAGTAACAGTACACTCAGATGATCATAAAAAGCTAGAAACATGCCTGTTTCTGAAAAATTGAGAACACTGGATGTGCATAACCATGAAAAAAAGAATATTTGAGGAAGAATCATATCAGCTGTATTCAATCCATATACATGCTGTTACAGAGAAGAAAAGAATCTTTTCTGTATGCCAAAAGGGGGTAGGACAAAAAATAATGGGCTTACATTACTGCAAAGGTGATTAAAGTTTAACACTAAGAAAAATATTGCAGGAGTACAGATAGTGAAGGACTGGAACACATTGCTTAAGAATAGGGTGGAATTACCACCATTACAAGTCTTTAAACTGCTACTTCTCTAACAGCTGTCCACAATGTCCTTAGCAAAGCTGGTTCCTCTTTGGGGCAATGCAATGTACCATATAACCTCTCAAAATCCTTTTCAGTTCTATTTTCTGAGATTGCATGATTGGATTCAAGAAGTTGCTAATCCATGCTTTTGTCACAATTTGTGATAAGTAGAGGTTAAAAGGGAAAAAATGACCATCCAAACGAAATATGATCTGTTTTCTATGCAACCTGAATCTGAATTTGCCTGATTTAATCACCACAGTGCTGAGTGGGAGAAGAGAGACTGAGTCATCCGATGCAAGACTGAGTTGTGCATTTAAAGAAAATAGTGCCTTTCAAATTCTTTTTAGGTTTAATTTTCCTTTTTTCTAATAACTATAATTTTGCCACAGTATTAATGATTTTGATTCTCCAGATGGAAGTCATTACAGAAGTATTATGCCAGTCCTATTCTACTTTACTGACTGAATTATGCTTCAAAGTACTCAGTGAAGATGGTATCTGAACGAGGATACTTATGTTATGCAAATAGTGTCTTACTCTAGAGGCTTTCCAAAGTACTTATCAAATAACTGGTTCCTCTGGCAAGGTGAAGAACTTTTATTTCAGGAGTGCTGTTTCCCTAATCTTCAACAAGAGTAGTAAATTAGATATGCCAAGGACTGCTCTCTGATCTCAAAATCAAATGCAATGCCTAGCTCCATCCACACTATTAAATTATTTTACCCTCCAAAGCATCTATCGGGAAAGTTCATGTGAAGTCCTGAATTGTGCCAGAAATTGTTCTGAAATGTGTTAACTGACCTTTTCGAAAAATTAAATCAGAAAATATAATGGCATAGCTGCTGCAATTTGAATGGCTGGGAGTATTACCTAGTTCTAATTAATTTACTAATGTAGAGGTCACATGATGGCTAAAAATTTGGTGAAAACTATAGCTAAAGTTTGATTGAATCTCATCATAAAATGTGTTAAGCATACAGAGAATAACAACGCTTTTTAAATATGAAAATTATGTTTTCCTTCACTGCTGTTCTTATTTTCACAAGGAGTATGTTTGGGCAAGAGTCACTGTTTTGGCGAAGCTGAAGGTATTCCTTACAGCTTGCAAGAAGAGACTTAAAAGCCTGCAGCTGGAAAAGGGCACACCTCAGTGATAAGTGATGTGGTTTTGCAGGAGGCAGCTGACTGAGTACATAGGGAGGAAGGTTGTAAGGATACTGATAAATTCCTGCAGATGCAGCTGTAAATATAATCTTGTTCCATTTTAAAAAAAAAAAAAAAAAAAAAAAGAAAGTAAAATTCCACAAACACCTGAAATGTTCCTTTTTTTCTTGATAGTTTATCTGTCCCTATGGTGCATTCCTGGGGTATATATCCTGAGTTTATCTGAGAAACGTACTTCAAATCTTTCTTCAGTACATCGGTAGGGCATGTAAATAGAGGAATTCACATAAAACCAGTCAGCCCTTCAGGAGACACCTGCTCCTCAGGTAAACACTGAAAAGAGATTTACACTCTAGAAGAGAAGTCAAAAAAACCTCAGAGAGAGAAAACTCTGATGCAGCAAGAGTAATTACATGTAAAACTATTCCAAGAATTCAGTTAAATATTTAGGGGTGTTCTTTAGTAAATTTAAGATACTAGGAAAAAGAAACTTGCTTATCAAATATTTTTGGCAAAGAAACAGAGGAAGATATCTGAAGGTTCAGTCATGATGGAAAGAGAATCTAAGGACAATAGGAAAAAGCAAAGCAAATGGGGGTATTTATATTTGGCTACACAAGCAGCTAAGGCAACAAGATGGAAAGACAGCAAGAGGTAACAGGTTGAGAACTTGGTGTTATGATTGCTTAGGCAATGTTCCCAGGACACTCATGCAGGACAGAAGGCCACAAGAGAGCAATTAAAGGGAATCTGCCCATTTATAGAGACTGTTTTATTTTAGAGGATAATGATTGATATTAATTTTATTTATTTATAAGCTCCATGGTTACCCAGACAAGTTTTGGTCTCTCTGTGCTGGGCACTAAGTGCAAATGAGGGAGTCCACAGCCCAGGCAGCAAATGGGGCATCCGAATGTGGTAGTACATTTAAATTTAGCTGAAAAAGACATCTACAACATGACAGGAAGCAAATTGCAGGGGCACAGGAACCTGAGCTTGTCTTAACCTCATGACAGCACAATGCCTCAAACTCAAATATATCCTTCCTTTCTTAGCCTTAGGAACACAAGATGCTGGAAGCATTTTGGTCTCTAAACAATAACATGGACAGCACATATGGCTGGCTAGAAATTCCTTACTGGTACTTTGAGCTAGGTACTACCTCTTGCAAGAGTGAAGACCCCAAGAAGGAAGAAGCAGATATGGGTACCATCACTTGCAACGATGTGCCATCAAGACCCCAAGAAGAAACAGAAAGCTTCAAAGAAAGCTTGTTCTTTATGTCCAAGTCAGTGGACATACAAAGTGTCTCCCAAAGGGATGCTGTAGGTGCAAAACTTACATGGTTTTAAGGGGAGACTAGACAAGAACATGGAAAAGAAATCCACTGAGGATTACTGATTCAATAGATTGTTTCAAACTCAGGAAACCCCCTAAAAATAGTTAGAAGATGAGGGAGTATTTGGGGTTGACTTTGCTACTCTTTAGGTGTCTCTTACAACCAGTGTTAGAGATGGCATGCTTGTTCTCATGATCTTATGTACTGGAGCAGCAGCTGAGTAGCATCCTGATTTATATATGGATTATGTCCAAGGTGCACATATACTGGTCTTGTTAAACAAGCACCACATGGTGCCACATGGAGCAAGAGTACCGCATGTCAGTCTCCTTCTTTCCCTTTTCCTTCTCCCTTCCTCCTCAGCAATACTGTGGATTCATCTGGTTTTGTTACTTCTTGGGCCAAATAATGGAGAATGCCTGCACTAGTTTGAAAGAGTTCCTCTTTGAAGAAATTCTTCGAACTGCTTTTTAAATTCCTACATAAAAGTCATGCCTCCTTGCATGGAAAGCAGAAAACTGAGGCTTATGGACATATTTCAGAGTATTGACCTTAAAGCAGAGATTGCCATTTACTATATATTTTGGGTGTCAAGAAACAAGGCTGGAGGTCTGAAAACTAGTCTCATAGTATTGGTAAAATAGAAAAATAAAGGAGTAGTGTTGAACTTATTCAGCATGTACTCTTTATTTTACCACTATTTACTAAAATTTTCAAGTTTAGTCCTACACTGAGAAAAAGGAAATCTCCTGTACTGTCATGAAAAAATTTGCACTGTTGCTTAAGGAATATTTAGTGATAAAAAGATCATTCAGTAGATGCAAAAAGCAACATGAAGAACTGACCCTTTGGACAAATACCAGCTGTTTTGCTTCAGCTTTAGCCAAACATAAAGGGAAACTTTTCCAGCTATTGCCCATTGAGTTTTTTCTTTGATTAGAACCCAAAATATAATCAGTTTTGCTGATTTTTCATGGGCATATATACACATGCATACACACACACATATTCATATTTATATTCCAATACACACACACACACACATACAAATTTTTACAACTATCTATCTATCTAGGAATAACTACTGCATATAACAAGCTTACCGAGGTATTTGTTAAGTACTTAAAAATTACTCATTTTTATAGTACACTAAACCCTAGAATGTGAGAGAACAAAATTGCAGTGTAGAGACAGCTAGGATTTGAAAGAGATGTCAGTTGAATAAAAAAAAATGCTACAGGCAAACCCAATCCCACCAGAAGCTAGCTAATTTATCAGTTTTCCATTAAGCTTAGAAAAGGTTTTGGAGTGCCAACTTTTTAATTTGATTTTGTTTTATGCTTTTGTTTTCCTTCACAGCACAACTGGTCTCAGTTTTTTTTTTTTTTCAGAGTATCAGTAGCCCATTAAGCAGAACTGCTCTTGCATATATGAATAAAATCTTGGGTACTTGCTATGGAGATAATTTGGGCATTATTAAAGTTTCAAATCTATCAAGATGCGTTAAGTCTCAAGTTTGATCCTTGCTTGGTTTCTGTTTGTGTGTGTGTTTATGTGTCCTCTTATATGTATACATTACATTCACATACCTTCTCAAATCTGTGCATGCTAGATATTTTGATAACACTGCATGTTCTTGAAAGACATAATCAAATGACATGGAAATATCTTTTTTAAAAAAAAAAAGAAAAAAAAAAAAAAGATGCTGCTCCTAAAGAAAATCCAGGAAGAAATATATATTCTTACAATCATCTAAACATGGGCTAAAAGGTTCAATATAATTCACATTCTCACAGCACCTCGTAGCAGCCTTCCAGTATCTGAAATGCGACTAAAGGGATGCTGGGGAGTGACTCTTCATTGGGGACTGTGGTGATAGGACAAGGGGTAACAGGTTCAGACTTAAACAGGGGAAGTTTAGATTGGATGTAAGGAAAAAAATTCTTTACTGTGAGGGTGGTGAGGCACTGGAATGGGTTGCCCAGAGAAGTTGTGAATGCTCCATCGCTGGCGGTGTTCAAGGCCAGGTTGGACAGAGCCTTGGGTGGCATGGTTTAGTGGGAGGTGTCCCTGCCTACGGCAAGGAGGTTGGAACTAGATGATCTTAAGGTCCTTTCCAACCCTAACTATTCTATGATTCTATGATTCTATATTCCGTTTCCAATTCAACTTGTATCCAGCTATAATCAGTAGATCACAAAAGATTTATATATGAATGTGCGTGTATGTATGTATAAAATGCACAAGTCATTTTAAACACAGACATATTTTTAAAATTAAGTCTTAATTTCCAGCTACATATTTTCTAAAATAAATAAAGGCTACAGTGCAAATTTATAAATACAGCCTGAAATCATGGAAATAAGTTTGACTTAAATGAAAGCTCAAGTTCACATATTTTCCAGCTTATACCTGGAAAATATCAGCTTTTATTGCAACTTATCTGTAAAGGCTATTTTATAAGAATCAATGCAAATAATAAGAATGAAAGTGAGATTAAACCACCAAGATTTCTCTCCACATGAAAATGTTCGGGTTTTTCAGATCCATGTACTATTATTGTCCATGAGCCTGGAAACAAACCTCGATATAAACACAGAATCCAAACCACAGAACATGACTTGTTTAAAAAGTTAAATTCTGTGAAGTAAGGCAGGAAACGAGATTTATCCTTCTGGGAATTTTTTGGCATGAGCAAGGAACTAGGCATGCTCAGTGCATGTCATATCCTTCATCTATCGCTGCTCTCTGAAGTAAATCATTTTTTTTTTTCTAACTCAAACCAAGGGAAAGCAACACAATCACCATCTGAAACATGTAGAAATCCTTCTGTTTGACATGGCATTAAACAGAAGAAGGCAAATTACAGTGTGTTTCCTTAAGGATTATTGTTGCACATTTTGTGCCTTCTGGCTGCGGCAGTATTTGTTCCTCCAAGTGAAATTAACTGGGCCCAGGCCATTTTGCAACACTGTAAAAATAAATTGCTGCACTTGATAACTGAATGTTAAACTTGTCACTCTAAGCTAACTGCAAATTGTTTTTAGTGTCTTCAGGGTAAATTGGCAGTCTCTGATAGGTACTACACAGAAGGTCAGCTTTCTCCCTTTGAAGCCAAGTTTAGGTTATAGCTAGGGAACCAGAGCAAACACTCCTGCTCATAAGGGAGTGAAGGACCATTTCCAACACAGTCCAAATCTTCCAGGTAAGATTATATCAAGTTAAAAATTCAGGATTACACTAGCACTTTTATTACATCTTGATACACTTGTAGGACAATACTATTTAAACATAAAGATGATGTGAAATGCTTACTTAGAAGGTTGGAGAGGAGTCCTGCGAGGAACAAAAATATAAAGGAAAGCTATCTTTGGTCAATTTTCTCATGTAATCCAGAGCACTTGCTCCTGCAAACACCCTTGGTGTCATTTTCTCATGAATTCTCAACACAAATTGAATGTTGTATCTTCCTTCAAATACAAAACTATCCTTAAAAGAAAGAAGAAAATTATTACATAAAACCAACATTATTTGAGTGAAATTTAGGACTTAGGTATCTTATATACACAGCCTGCTTGTCATGCATGACAGCTGAAGTGCAGTGGCCATTTTCTCATTCAGCCTTGTAACTCTGGGAGTCAGTCAGTCAACTTTTCTGTTGGAAAGTCCTACTTCATAAAATCAACGTCTCTTGGGGAACATGGTATGTTGCTAAAATAAAGAGTGACCTATTTTCACACAGAAAAACTGAAACAGTACCTTCCTTATACCTACCTCGGATGCCTGCACAGAGACAGTTCAGCTGATCAGCAAGTCCAGTCAGGCTGCTGAAAGGCAGGAAGGAAGGTTCAGGGCTGGGGAAGTGAGCTCCAGCATTCCCCAAGTTGTATCTCCATCAAGATCCTCCTGTAGGATTTGGCTTGGGCCAGAAATGGAGCAAGTGGCTGCTCACATTTGTGGAAGACCCTTGACAGATCCCCAGGTGCATATGGCTATATTTCCTCAGGTCTGGCATATAAGGGGAAAAGAAATTCTCCAGTTCTAATTTTAAGGGAAGTTACTGGAAATCTGAGGGAAAATGAAACAAAAGAAAACAAAACAAAAGCAAACCTCAAACGTTTCTGTCTTCTATTAAAAATTCAATAAAATAATATCAAACAGTAGTTTTGAGAGTGAGTCAAGAAAAGAGAAACAAAAGAAGGGCATGGTTGGGACACCTCTGCTTGAGTTTTGCAGATGGGTTTTTGCTTCCTAGTAGGCCTGTTCTCTAGAGGGAGAAGTGAGAAATTTTTACCATCTGTAGAAGGCACAAAGAAAAGGAAACATTTCCAACACATGCTTATTATAAGACGATCCGGACATATGACCAGCAGTCTCAAGTGGCATGAGCGGGACAGTAGTTAGAAACAGCCTGTGCAGTCTCTGGTCACCCTCTTCCAAGACTGGAGCGACAGATGCTTGTTCCAGCAGTGTCTTTTGTGATAATGGACACCTCTTCTGGGATTTGGATTAAGCCCAAGATTAAGTTACTATAGCAACAAGTTTTGCAGATTCATTGCCAGTAAATATTATGGTGATTGGTTACTGAAATCTAGGGTAAGTCATCATTCATAGACTCAGTATCAAATATAATGAGGCAGCATATTTAATAGTGACTTTTCCAGACTGATCCTTGTAAGTTGCCTCAGGCAGTTCACAACATTTTGAGTACATCATTAAATACAAACAACAGAGTCCGGTAATATAGTGAAAATGCACACAGCGATTTCACATTATAATGTCATTCCAAGACATTTTCAGGGATCAAAGTGGAAGCCTTTCAGAGCAAAGGGACAAGAGAGGTCCTGAAGCTTTAAAATAGATATATCTAAGAAGACAGAGATAAAAACAAAATAAATCAGTTGTGGAAGCTGGATGAGTTTGTCCACTGAAGCACCTCTACTTTGTGTATAAAGCATATTACATTACTCACTGCCTCACAATGTTTTGCTGAGAACTCACACAACAAAGGCTCAGGCTGACAATCTGCAATTGTCAAGGCAGCTTAACAAATCTTCTCACACCTTCCTTCATGCCCTTCCTTTTCCTTTTTTTCTCTCTCCTTTTCCTCCTTTCATCTCATGAGATACTGAAGGATACCATCTCTCAATTTAAGATCACTGCCTTTGCAAGTAACTAGAAATGATCAGCAGCAGCTTCTAGAAAATACCTTGCATTTATGGTGGAAATGAAGCACCTTTTAAAAGTGTACTGGTACAACAGGAATTGCTATACTCACTAAATTTCTAATTAGCCGTCAATCAAGTACCTGATTTCATTAATTTCAGATATAATTTCTGAAATATTTTGCTTCATTATATCTGAGCGTTCAGCAGTAAACACAGTCTGAGCTGTCTTTTGATCAGTATTCTTTGAAAGTGAAATATTTTATTACACTCTATAGTAATGAAAGGTTAATAATGAAAGGGTGGTTTTGCTTCACTCGCATGATGATAAAGAACTGAAATGAGTACTGCTCAACCTACAGGTCAGGACAGCTTAAGAAAGCCCCGCAGAAATACTGAGATGTAGAAAACTAAAATTTAAATAAACATAAATTAATATGTTCTGTGCTCTTTTGCTTTGTCTCCTAGCCTTTGAGCCATTACATTTTACAAAAAGCAAAAGTTAACAAGAGAAGTTATGACAAAATTAGGGACTCTGGGCACCGGGCATGTTAGGAAATGTAGCAACTTTCATTCTGGGGGAAAAAAAAAAATCCGACAAAAACAAGAAGTAGGGAGAAACTTTGATCAAAGACTGAAAGGAAAAAAAAAGAAAAAAAAAATTATTGTTCTACTGTGGAAAGTCCTTTAGCTCAACCAGGTAGATGAAACCCACTTCATTCCTGCTCCTGCTTATGGACAACAGCTTTGCTACTTTGCTGGTTTTGTACAACAGGACTTGATTTTCTGTTACAACATAGGTGCAGGAAAAAATTTTGATGTGGTTTCACATGCTTTGCTCACTTCCCGGTGATATTTCCCCTGGGTTCTCCTCTACTGAGCAAAGGGGGTTGCTGTTGACTCTGGCCTTGTGCTTCCTTGCCAATCTGCCAGAAATCCTGTCAAATGAACTCAATAACCTGCCTAGCAGGAAACTTTTTTCTTTCCTCTAGTAGCTGAGGTCATCTTCATATCTGCAGGATGAATGCAGATGAGACGGCGTGCGCATGCTGTGAAAAAAACTATGCCTGTAAACAAACAGAGCTCAAGGTCAGAAAACAGAAAGAAAGCTGAAATAAAAGTGCCATTCTTTCTTTTCCTATTTGTTTATTCTGTGACTAAAATAAATCCTTTATACTTTTTCATTTACGGTCCCCACTTTATAGAAGAAATGATGTCTGTGTAAAGGGAAAGTGTTTCCTTTCTTTCCTTTCTAGATTAAAACTGTTGGTGAGTGAATGTACAGTGGCAAAAATTATTTTAAAAGAACTTTTTTTCAAACAACTGTTTGGTGGTGATGTAATCCCAGTTCATGTCATATTTGAGATGGCTATTTTTGTGGGATTTATTAATCCCACCTTGTTTCCAGCAAGAAAGATAGATTCTGATTATCATACTTTTTTTTTTTTTTTTTTTAGTGAATGTTAAATTGTTTAATTCTTTAGTTTCAACCTAAATGCCTCTTCTGCTTTTTATTTGCCTTTGATTTAAAGCACTAAAACTTGAAACCCCATACTGGTTTAGGCATAAAAATCAGGATGTATTTTATGCAGTTTAACAGTGCATAAGACCCCTTTCTACCATCCGTGTGTCAAAATCTATTCCTGTTCAAAGACTGTGGCATGAGAACTTGGCCTCCAGAGCTTACTCAAACACAGAATCTCTTGCTAGACTTACAGGCATAGGACAAAGCTGGAAAAGACAGAATTTTAGAGCAGGCAGAAGTCCAAGCTAAAGTACTGCCAGTGCAGGGTACTTCTTAATCGCTTGTTGGGTTATCCATAGGATAATCTCTAAAGACAAAAAAACTACCTGTCCTCACCTGCACTGCATTTTGAGGGAGTATTGCATAGCATAAGAAGTATGTCAAGTTAACCTGCTTCTTGTCTCAGTGGAACTGCAGCAACTCTTGGTGGGTATTGCTGAGCCAGTAGAAGAGCTATCAGCAGAGGTGGGAGAGAATCACATGGAGACCAGAGTGCTCAGATAGGGCTGCAGCAGCAAAAAGGTTCAGGGAAAAGTCACCATCCAGGGTGGACCTCCATTCTGCTGCCTGCAGCCCTGCACTGTGGATGTGGTGAAGGCATGAGTTACTGAGGGTGGAACTGTGGTTACAGCTTATACCACAGCTCAGTTGATGCATGATACTACTTAAGTAGTAGCAACTTGATCATGTGTCTAAGCTGTAATTGGTGTGGCTTTGTCTGCTGTGGTGCTATCTGATCTGGTAAGGGAGATGACAAATATATGGATTTATTTAATTTCTTCATTTACATTTACGATAATTTAAAAAGATGCCTTTCCAAGGCATCTTGCTCCCCCCCAACATTGTTAATAATTCTATAAAATAAACGCACTATTAATATAATCACTTCCACATACACTGAGCCACTCAGCTGTCTTCTGAAGCACTTTCTCACCCCTTTATCATTGTGGGAAGCCTACAATCAGCTTTCTCCAAAAGCTCTATCGAACAAATGTCTGGACAGAGTGATGCTGCATACTGAGGCTGTACAATGTCTCTTTGGAAGGAAGAGGGCTTTTTCAGACCAAAAGTAGATATGAATTTAAGGCATTTTCAACCTGTAATCTGCAGCTCTCTTTGAGATGGGTGCCAGAATGAGTTCCTGCTGTAACTTTTCTCACTTAATAGTTGCTTTTACCAGCATTTTAACTACAGACCTTTCCCACTACAAATTGCTAGTCTGCACTGAGGACTGGGCAGCTCACCACTGGCATGATATAGAATCATAGAATAGTTAGGGTTGAAAAGGACCTTAAGATCATCTAGTTCCAATCCCCCTGCCATTGGCAGGGTCATCTCCCACTAAACCATGTCACCCAAGGCTCTGTCCAACCTGGCCTTGAATACATCTGGCGATGGAGCATTCACAACTCCCCTGGGCAACACATTCCAGTGCCTCACCACCCTTATACTAAAGAATTTCTTCCTTATATCCAATCCAAACTTCCCCTGTTTAAGTTTAAACCCATTACTCCTTTTCCTATCACCACAGTCCCTAATGAGGAGTCCCTCCCAGCATCCCTATAGGCCCCCTTTTGCTAAAGATCTCAGAGCAGAGACCTGTGATTCTACCACGTTTTGTTGCAGTATCACCACTACCATTGATTTTTCTACAAAAGGCTCATATAAGTCTTGTCTCACATGAATTTGTCTCAAACTATACCAAACAAAATGCAATAGCGATGATCAATTCAAAGTGAGCAGCTCTCAGTTTTCATCTCTGTCAATATTGCTGTAGAGTCATCCCCAAAGCGAAACTGTACTGTGGTACTAAAGGAATGGTAGAGCCCATTCTGACAGAAAGCATTGAATATTACTCATGCAGCTTGGTGAATTGAAGGCTGAAAATAGAAATTATATCTGCTTTGAAACATGCATGAATGGAAAAACTTACTATAAGCAATAATATTTGGATAAAAAAATAAATGGCTTAAAATTGGCATAGAATTTAGACTGGTCATTTTCTGAACATCAGAAGTGTTAGTGGATATGTTCTAAGGAGCCTTAGTAGGAACAAAACCCCCGAAGTTTTAACCAAAGAGCTTGGGAAAATTTGTGCAATAAGAGGGAGCTGGCTATGATCCCCCAAGCCAGACCTTGTTATAGCTTTACTACAGAGACAAAATACTAAAATGGGAAGTTGGATTAAAGTATGTTTATATGTTATATGCATCCCATGTTATCACTTAACCGTATTCCTTGCAATATTGTACTATACAATGTTTCTGAATGTTCTATTCACTTGTCATACATACCTCTAGATTTTCACACTCTGAAGAGTTTGCAATCGAAGCTACTCAGCCTGCCCTTGCCTTGGCAGATTCTCTGAAATTCACAAAATATTCTTCAGAGATTCCTTCACCCAGCTGCAAGTCAGCCCAAAGGTGTGCAGAGATTGCATATATTTACTGAACGTCCAATGTTGATGCATGATAGTAGTAATTAATCAAAAGAATCAAAAATGGTTTAAGAGGTTCTCTAACAGACTGTTGAAGTGGGATGGATCCTGCTTTTGGTCAGAGAGGAAGAGCAGGTAGTGTACAGGTATTTCTTCCCAGCTCAGCTACTCTGCTGCAGCCTTGTGGGCTTTGAACTGTCTTTCAGTAAGCCATGACCTCACTCAAGTTACCTCAATACTGCCATGTTTGGGGACTAGCAGAGTGTCATGATCTAGAGAAATATTGTGCCAAGAAAAGAATTCAAATTTACTCAATAGGAAATTATCTTTCCTTCTGAAAACCTCAGTGCTAAAAAAGGGAATTGTTCTCTTTTCTACTAGCTCTGTGATTATGACGAATAGGGATAGTAAAATCCCAACATGCAGAGCAAAATCCTTCCTTTTTAGAAAAGGACAAATTGCTGTAACCCTGTCGTGGTTTAGGCTGTAAATCAGCCACGCAGTTTGTTCACTCACTTCCCCCTTTTTTCTTCCCTCTGCTCCTG
>JAOEHY010034268.1:0-37355 GCA_025447955.1 Psilopsiagon aurifrons | reverse complement strand
AGCAGCCTTCCAATATCTGAAGGGGGCCTATAGGGATGCTGGGGAGGGACTCTTCATTAGGGACTGCAGTGATAGGAAAAGGGGTAACGGGTTTAAACTGAAACAGGGGAAGTTTAGATTGGATATGAGGAAGAAGTTCTTTACTTCAAGTGCCCAAGGCAAGCCCACCTGTGGCTTACGTGGCAAAACATCACCAGCTGAGTACTGAGAAATAGTGTGGGATGGTGTGGGCTGGGTTTGTGATTCCTGAGCTGTAATCCTGTTTCACATCCGTGTTTCTCCCACTCATTTTTATTTCTCTCTTTCTCCCCATGACATCCATACTGCTCTTCCTCCTGGGAACAGCTTAGGCAGGCTCTGCCAGAGTGGGGAATACTGGTCACTGTCTGGAGCTTGCTTTTAAGCAAGATAAACAGGGAGCAGACAAGGTCCACAGGAAGCTATTTGGCATCATGTAGAACTGCCTTTATTAACACCATGATGCTCCTGTCATCCGCAGGGTGCAGCCTGGCACTACTCACTTCAGCTGGCTTAGTTATGATGAGATGCTGCTGCTTTATACCAATAATGCAAAGATTCAGACAGTACCTGTTGCGGCATCCATGGGTGCTGAGACCTAAGTGCCAAATCTCAACTCTTGAGTAAAACTTAGTGAGATGCTGAGTTGTAGCTTTGGATGGAGGCAGCCAAAGTAAAACTAAGCAAGCCTCTACCCATCGGCACTTATATACAATGCCACGGTTATGACTGCTGCTTCATGGGTTGAGGAAGAGCTTGTTGCAAGTGTTTCTATATCAAACAAACCCAGAACCAAATACAACAATCCACAGGGTGAAGCAGAAGCATGGTGGAGACACAAACAAGCAGAAGATGAGGGCTGGGAAAGGGCTGCCCTGAAATGCAGGCAGAAACGGGTAGACAAACACCCAAACTCACCCAGTGAGCCCAGGAGCAGTCTTCCCTTTCCCAGTCTTGTCCTGAGAATGACTTTCTCGACAGTTTTAGTAATGTCACTTCTGGACTTCCCTTTTCTGTCTTAAAAATGAGGTTGCTGCTCTTATGCCTTTGCAGCGATGCTCAGGGCACTCTTACTCCTTGCAAGGGCCACCAACCACTGTGTGAGCATTACCTTGGAATGAGGGGTTTAGCCCCAAACCGCACCCTCCTCCTATTACAGGTCCTGTGAAGGCTGGAAGAGACTCTCTGCTGTTGGCAGAGCAGGAATCCAGGTGGGACCATAGGGAAGGGCTCCCCTGGGCAGCTCAGAGATGAGTGCAGGATTGAAAATCTGCTTTCAGCACTGTTGCTGCTGCTTTGCATGCTAGCCTAGACATAATGGTATTACTGCACTGCTGGTCAGGTCAAAGCAATGGGGAATACAGCCACCTTATGTAAGGCAGCTAAGCAAGCATGTTCTATTTAATGAAGCATCCTGGTGCAATTTTGGCATTAGACCTGTCCTTGGTGTCCTGTATTGATCCCTGTGTCTCTGATGGGTGCAGGGATACATGGTGCTGATGTCAGCAGCTGAAATGGTTTCATTCAACGAGGAAGCAACACTTTTGGCTGAAGATTTTAAGTGCAATCAGCCAGCAACAGGTGAAGATTATGATATTAACAATATACTTTTTAACTACAGTTAGTTGATTCTCATGGGAAATTAGCATGCAATGGGCCATTTACTCTCTGTTTATCACTACACTTTGCTACGTGAAATTGGCACTGCTGTCTGCTATTGTATTTCCACTGTGATCAGTGGATGTCCTTGTACCTCAGCAATGCCAGGCTTTGATTTTAGAGGGCAGAGGCAAATGGAAGACTGGGGCTATCACAGCCAGGGCAGACAGCAGCCACCCGGCTCTGTGGGTACCAATGGATGACAAACGCTGCCGGATGGTTTCAGTTATTCCATCAATGCTGTGCCATACCCTGCATCCCCATATTTCTTATTGCTGCTTTTCTTTCCCTGCCCCACAGCAGCTCCATCTGGGAAGGCAGAGCCACGTGCGTGTCTCCAGGCTATACATCAAAACTAGGCTTTCTGCAACTGTGGCTCTGCAATAAACAAGGAGGAGAGCGTGTCCCTGCTTGACTGGTACGTTAAGCAGATGTTCAGTATCTAGACCTCATTTCAGGCAGGCAGAAAAGAGAAGGAAGGAGAAGAGGGTGATTTTCTGCCCTCCCCGACAGCCCAGTGATGCCCTTGCAAACCTTCTGTGATGCGACGCCAGGCTGCAAATTCAGCGTTAACATCTGTTCTTGAGCTGCTGGCTGGATTGCAGGGATGCTACTTCCCAGGGTATTGGAGCGTGCGTGAAGCTGGCTGCAGCTGCAGAGATGGAAAGGGCTAAAAGGATGCTTCAGAGCCACCAAGGAAATGCTGAGAGAATATGCTAGAAGCTGGGGGGTTATCGGGCTGTGTCACACCCGAGCTGACCGCTTTAACTCCCCTTCAAGCTAGCGTCCTTTGTATTTATTTCGTACAGCAGCAGCAGCTCAATTTTTCATAACTTCCCTGTGTGAAAGGCTTATTATTATCAGTTGCTGTTATTATTCTCCAAGGTTACACAGCATCTCAGTGGCAGAAAAGCAGCCTTAAGAATGAGCTGAGGCTTCTTTGCTCTTGGTCCCTTTTTCACATCCATCCTGATACCTTTACCCTCACCCACAAGCAGCAGCAACAGGGAAGTGTCCCACTGGCAGAAGGATGTAATAACTGTTGTTAATATGACAGGGATTTCTAGGCACAAAGCATGAGCTAATTAGTGTGTAATGTGCCCTAGTTATTTGGGGAGAGTATAGATACCACTCTATCTGGACTGGACACAGTTAAGATGAGGTGGCTTGCCCCATTTCATCTGGGGTGAGAAGCAGAGCTCAGTTCTCAGCCCTGTGCCTCAGCTAAGAGGTCTGCCGTCCCCTTACCAGCTTAATCACTCCCTTCCCACCTTCACCTATGCAGACAATTGTTAAAATACCCCCCTCATATTCCTATTTAAGTTGTTTTAACTGCACAAATGGCTTCTATGTAGGTATAAGAATGACACCAGTCAAAATTGCAGCTGATGGCAGAGCATCCATGGGGCAGGCTGGTAAATTCTGAGTGTTTTGTGGATGAAAATGGAAAGGCAGTGCTGCCTTTTTCAAGCTGTCCCAGAATAAATCCGTCACTGAGCAGAACTGCTTTAATCTGTGTGCTTCGTAAGGAAAAATTTCCTTTCAGCAGCAGCACAATGGTCACCACAACGGGATGCTTGAAGCAAAAAATCATCCCAGGGCTGCACCAGGATCCATGGGATTCCACAGGATGCCATGGGAGTGACAGCGACCAGGCTGGTTTCCTCCCCTTGGCCACTGGAAAAATTCAAAGAGCATCAGTTGTGGTGAAGGCAATTTAAGCTGGGTGCTGGGTGAGCACTTCAGCTTCCCACTGTAATAAAAAGGGTTACCCTATACTAAGACTCCTCCTTAGTCCTGGAAGAGTGACGCTGGAGCCACACTAGAGGTGAGAAACGAATTTCTGCTCGCTGATCGTAGAGTCATGGAATCATGGAATGGTTTGGTTTGGAAAGGACCTAAAGACCATGGGCAGGGACACCTCACACTAAACCATGTCACCCAAGGCTCTGTCCAACCTGGCCTTGAGCACTGCCAGGGATGGAGTATTCACAGCTTCCCTGGGCAACCCATTCCAGTGCCTCACCACCCTCACAGTAAAGAACTTTTTCCTTGTGTCCAACCTGAACTTCCTTTGTTTAAGCTTAAACCCATCACCCCTTGTCCTATCTCTACAGTCCGTGATGAAGAGCAGCTACTCCTCTAGGCATCGCAAGGCAAGGATGCGAGCAGGGGCCCAGCCACATCCTGCTCTCCAGCCACACTCATTTTGCCTTGTTTTCTGCAGGACTTGCAAGAAATAAGAGTCCTTTGGGCAGGCAAGGTCAGGTACTGGAGAGCCATATGTTTTACATGTGATTGATGGCTTGCAGGCAATGAGGCTGTGCAGCTTCACTGGGCCTAAGGGTCTGAATCTGGACCCCACCAAAGGAGCCAATGGCTCTCTCAGCCTCCATTTGTTCCCTCATCTCTGTGCTTCAGAAAAGAATGAGCATTTTGCAGGTTGAGGAAGCAGGAAAAGGAGGAAAACAAAATCTTTGATTACTTTGCTAAAAAATAGTTGAAAATTGCTCCTGTTCATTTTGCATCTCTGCTCAGAGCAGTGATACTGAGGAATCAGTGAGGAGCTGGTGGGCACAGGGGCAGTTTGGGCAGTTTTCTGTTCTTATAAGACAAAAAGAATTGGGAGTAAAGGACTCGTGGGAGGAAAGCTGCTTGGGGTACAAAGTCAATTCAGAGAGGCAATACAGTGCCTGAGCGCAGGGAAAGAAGTGATTTAGCAGAACACAGGGTTCCATTTCCAACCGTGTGGAATACCTCGAGCCCTGGGGGAGGCTGTTGCAGGAATTTGCCCTTTGTCAGTGCTTCTGAGGGTGGCGGCCACCCCAGCACCCACCTGCCTCAGCTCTGGCCACTGTGGTGCTGGGCACTGAGTGATGGCAAAGGCCATTGCAGCTGTAGCAGAGCACCCAGTGCTGGTACATCACCGGGACAAACTGGCAACCAGGGCTGGAATGGAGGAGGTGAAGGGCTGTGGAGGTGATGTTGTGTAGCAGGGGGAGAAACCGAGGGTGTTTGCTCAGCAGATGCGCTGAGGCTGCCCAGCTCAGTGCAAGCTGGATCCTTTCCTTCCTCTGAGCTGCTCTCATCAAACAAAACCACGAGGCCAGAGGCTGAGGTTTATGGCTGGTGCGTCTGAAACAAATCAAAAGGATAGAGGATTTGGCTTGCCCGAGCATGGCAGGGCGCGTGCCAAGTCTTTCATGCAGGAGCACGGCCGAGGTGTTGCTGTGTGCTGGGTCAGGGGTGGTGCATCCTGATGGGCAGGGACTGATGGTGACAGCAAGGGATGGAACGGGGATCACAGATATGGACCAGAATTAGGAGAAACAGCATAAAACAGACTGTGCAGCTCAGGGCAGCAGAGGAAAGCTGGATGTCACCCTGGGGGTCTATGGTCCCCTTTAGGGACCTGCAGTTGCACTGTGCTGCTTATTCCCTGCCTTCCCAGCCCCTTCCCCATTCCACCTCCATCCTGAGGTGCAGAGGTTGGCCAAATAAAAGGGCAGGATTTTGGAGATGGGCTGAAGATGGCCCTTCATTTCCTTCCATCTGTGTTTGCTTGCTCAGTTGTCTGCCTGAGTTCCTAAATCAGCATTTAGCCCCATCGCCTCCCTCCTAGTTTCTCTGCCTTGTGATTTGGTCCCTGGGCATTTTTCAGCCTCTTGGGCTGTGAAATTTCCTGCTATGGCCATCACTTGAATTTACACACTCAATGCAAAGGCTGACAAGCGGAGATAAGAAGCTTGGAAGCTATGTGAGGGGTATATGGTTTGTATAAAGCATCCAGAAATAACAGGACAGCACTGAACTGGATGGCAGGAATGGCTCCACAGCTGGAGTCTACCATGCTGGGACAGCTTTGAGATGGGGACAGATATGGGGCTGGAGGAAAGCATCTCTCCTTAGGCAGGTTGCTAGAGGAGCAGCAGCAGGAACTCCTGCAAGAGCTGAGCCAGACAGAAAGAAGCATTGTAGTGTCTATTTTTGGGTTTTGTGCTGCTGCTCTTCACAATCCCATCCAAATACATCCCTTTAATGGATGTTGCCCGAGAGGAAGCACATACATCCTCCTGTGAGAGGGTGCCTGTGCCTGTAAGCCTGTTTTCCCAACACTATAAATTGGTCCTATTAAAGATGTTACCTCTCGCTGCCTCTCCTTAATAACTTGGTGCTGTGGCTATAACAACACTTTGCTGCCTTCATATTTTTCACCAGGACACCAGCCCCCCCGCCTCCTTTTTATCTTCTAGGTAAAGAACAGCACTCAGTACAACCAGGCAGTTCAGCGTTCCAGCATCCCACCCCTGTGGCAGCCACTGGGTACCGCTGGGTAGGGGAGGAGTGGTTGGGTGCATGGATGTGAACAGAGGGGCCTGGGGAGGATGCTTTGGGAGGAGGTGGGATACTGGCACAGTGGGGAGGGCATTGGTGTTTGGGCTACATGAGGGTGTGGGAGATGGGTCAGGGTGGCTCAGGTATGTACAGTGAGGTCCTGGATAGCCCTCCTGGGGCTGTAAATGCACTGGGTTTTGATTCACATTCCTGGGGTGATCACTGTGTCACCACATTCCAGCCCCAAGATGGAAGCTGCAACTGGGATTTGGAATTCATTGTGTGAGGACAGCATCTTTGCTGCCCTCATCAAGCAAAGGCAATAAGTGCCCACCCAAAGGATGGTGCTGCCCCACACCAAACCAGTGAATCTCAGAGTGAGATGGAGCAGCAAGAGTGCCTGTCTGGTGCTGGGCAGCCCATCTCCTCCCCACCCCAGCTCCAGCACACCCTTGGCACAGTGTCAGGGCCCATGGAGAGCATCGTGGTGTCCCTTGCAATGCAGAAGAGGAATGGAAAGGGAGACTTTCAGTCTTATTTAGAAAGTGTAAATGCCCAACTCCCCCTGCCAAGTGACCAAGCAGGGAGGTGCTCATCTGCACCCGGTTCCCCCCCACCCCAGCACCACTGGGACCAGTAGCAAAGTTAGGTCCTCTCTGAATGACAGGCATCCGGGACCTGCCAGGTCTTCATGCAGCTTGGGACTGCTCCTCTTCCTCACATGTATAGGGGATGTAGCAGAGCAAACAGCATCTGAAAGTTCCTGTTTCCAGGATTTCCTTCCCCTCAGGACCCTGAGGACCAAGGAGCCCTTTCACTGAACACTGTAGATGGGGCTGTGGTCCTTCAGAACCAAAGGTATTCTTTGGGTGCACACAGTGTTAGCAGAGCACAATCCAGGCATCAGGGTGCTGTATATTACAATAATAAAGTTTAAAATAAGCCCTTAGAGGTTACTCTTACAGGTGAAACTTTGATGTACCCTTTGGCCACTGATTAAAGCCTTAGGGACTATCAGTTGTGGTTGACCTTTTTGTCCCATTTGCATGCATGGCTAGGTACCTTAAGGGTAATGTGGCGGGCCTATATACTAGAGACAAGTAGTATATCTGGGGCCAATTGTATCTTTAGACTTAGAAACTGGACTTAAACATGATGATCCTCTTTCTTTGCTGCTCATTATGTGAAGGAAAAATGGAATATTTTGATCACACAGGAGCCTTCTGGTGTCTGAAGGGGGCCTACGAGGATGCTGGTGCGGGCTGTAGCGATAGGACAAGGGGTGATGAGTTCAAACTGAAACAGTTGAAGTTTAGGTTAGACACAAGGAAGAAGTTCTTTACTGTGAGGGTGGTGAGGCACAGGAATGGGTTCCCAGAGGAGTGGTGAATGCTCCATCCCTGGTGGTGTTCAAGGCCAGGTTGGACACAGCCTTGGGTGACATGGTCTAGTGCGAGGTGTCCCTGCCCATGGCAGGGGGTTGGACTGGAAGATCTTTAGGTCCTTTCCAACCCAAACCATTCTGTGATTCTATGATTTAAAAAGCAGCAAATGTCATCAGCTCGTCATGTCCTGGCCAGTAGCTTGGGCAGCTGAAATGTCGTATCTCTCACTCCAGCCGAGATTATTTACAGCAGATCCCACCCCCTTGCCATGGTTCATTCCCTCTGAGCTAAGCTGTGACCCTCCTGCTGCAATGCTGCTGTCAGTTGCCATCAAGAGCAGCTCCTCCTTGCTTTATGCCATTACAGGAAAGCCCAGCCAAGTATTTGCATGATGGCAGCTGTAATGAGCTGGTTTTCTGACGATGTTGTAATCTTGTCGTCTTCCTGACAAATTAAATCTTACTAACACCACCCCCCCCCCATTTTAATTAGCTAAAATATTAACCACTATTGCTCTATTAGTATTTTGGTGTATGGTAGCAATATTGGGAAAATGCCAGGAAGTTGTAGGTATTAATGCTTCTTTGCTTATCAGGGTATGTAGGTCTTAGGTGTGGGATGTGGGTGATTTAAATAATTCCCATAGATTCATCAGCTTCCCGTGTTGCATGTATAGAGACAAGAGGAATCACACGCACAAGCATGCTTAACTAGAGAGCTGTCTAAGGGAGCACTTTCATCTACAGGCATTAACCATCTACTGTCAAACAGATCAGGGGAAGAAAAGGCATATTCCCTTGTCAGAGGTTTGTCCTGTTTCCTGCTGTCTTTGATGACAGCATCCTGCATGTGTGAGATGCTCCCGGTGTCACATCAGTGTTCAGTGCATTTGGCCACCAGTGAAACACGAGGTCTCTGAGTAAATCAAACCTGGTTAGCAGGAAGCCAGTGGGTAACAGGAATAAACTGAAAGAACCTTTGTAATGTGATGGGAAAAGGCTTATTTAACAAACCCCAATGAGCAGGGGGTCACCAGCCGCACGAAACAGAAGAAACCCCAAATGACAACCCCATAAAATGAGGAGAAATTGAATATAGGGGAAAAGGAGTCACAATTTTTCATAGTTCCATTTACACAACAGAGGCTTTCAGAAAGATGCTCGGACAATGCACATATAAATATGTAGTGGTCACATATCTGTAGTGCAGGGCTCTCCAGCTGCAGGTACTGCCCACAGCAAGTGGGCTGTGGGGTCAGGAAGGGAAAGTACTGGCTAAATCCAAACATTTCCATTGAAGCAGGAAAACTCTCACCTATGATTTGGCCAAATGCACCCATGTGCATTGGTCAGCAGCGTTTTTGGGGCATGTGCAACATCACCCGGTGCTGTTGGATGCAGGGAACCACGCTGGGTGGCCACCATCTCCCCAGCATGCTACAGGCAACTGTAAAGGATCTCTTTAGGCTCTGGACTTTCTTCCCCTTGGGTTGGGATTGCATGATATTTCTCAGGCCATAAGTCTCTCTGTGTTCCTCCTGCAGTAAAGCAGAGGGTGTTATAATGAGGGTCCCCATGGGCTCAGAGGATATTGGTGGTACTGCTGGAGGCTGACTCCACACCAGGCTGCTGGGAAGGGCTTTGCTGCTGTGGGTGGGAAGTAGACTCAGGTCCTCTTGTTTCCCAAGGTGTTTGTCATCCCCAAATCCAAGTCTCTTGGCACATCAGGTGCAACTTTTACTGTGGATGTGGGCTGTGAGTCTCCATCCATTCCCTCGTGCTTTAATCTATTTCCCTGGAGGCTGTGTGGGGACCCGGCCCTGCTGAGCCTGTGCTGGCACCTCTCCCATCCATGTTTCCTGACTCCCTGCGTGCAGGAAGCGGTTTTGGGATGTTGCGGATATTCTTTGTCTCTGCTTCCTATTTCATTTCCTGTTCAACCCCCTCAGCCGGGTGCATGTGCTGCTGGCCCTGACGGCCTCCTGCTTCCGTGGTTTGGTCTGCATCCCACCATTTATGCTCTATAATAGAGGGAAAAGGATGGGGTTTGGTAACTGATGTTAACCTGGGCAATATCCCATGAGCTTGGGTATGGCACTGGTGTGCCTGTCCCTGTCAAAGCAACACAGCTTTTGGCCAAGCTGCTCCATCCTTCCAGGAGACAATTCCTGATGGCTCTTGCTCTGCAATATCCTCTCATTTGGGTGCTGGGGGAGAAGAGTGGGTTTGGTTGCAGGTTGAGAGTCCTTCTTCTCAGCCTGGCTAAATGCCTTTATTTCCACAATTAGCGTGAGGTGGCACGCTGCGAGCGCTGCCAAAATCCCGTCCCTTTCTTGACAGTGTTGTGGCTTTTCCTCTGGTTTCCTTTGTTTGGGATTAAATGGTCAACTAATTAAAACCACAAATGAAGTCTTTAAATAACGTTCTGGACTAGCTGGTGCTCTGGAAACCCCCCAGTGCCCAGGCTGCAGGCACAAGCAAAAGGCTGTGGCTGGTTTTTTCCCACCTTGATTGCCTTTTGGCTGTGGCTTGGCCTGCTCAAACTGACTTGCATGATAAGCGCTGTGCTTTAGCAAGCCAAACGTTGAAAAGCTTTGAAAACTGGGACCCCTTCATGTCCCAAATTGACCTCTAAGACTGATGGGCGCTTCTCCTCGGGCTGTTGATTCCTGCATCGTAGGCATAGGTACTGCGGCATACCCTCCTCAAAGGAAGATTCTCACCCTGCAGCGCTTGGAGGGCATCTCTTCCCCCCACTGCCCTCCCAGATAGAACTGAAGCTGCTCCTGGTTTCCTTCTCTTGATGTAAAAAGACATTAAGGTTCAGCCTCAGCAATTTGGATTTAGGGTTTTTTAAGTGCACAATTCTGTAGGAAATGCAAGGTTTGCTTCCATGAGCTGTAGCATCAGCCACTGCTGGGAGGGCAGCAGCTGCCCAGGATTGTTCAACAGGCACTTAAACAGAGTGAGAGCAACTCCCATTGCTGGTAAGGCAGCCTTTAAAGAACATTTCTCTCTTGTTGCTTAAGGTAAGGGAGAGGCTTCATTTTCCCCCTGCTGATGCTTTCCCCTTGCCTGTACCCTGGGCCCAGGCAGGCATCTCCCAGTACCTCTATTGCCTTCACAGCATCTGCTGTGACCAGCTCTGGTTCAGGGATGGGGTGGCACAAATACATCCGAAACTTATGGCTTTTTCTTGTCAATTTTAATGAATAAAGGGATTCTTTTTTGTTTTGCCCAGAAGAAGCAGCTGAGGCAGCAGAAAGCCAGCAGCTATTCCTGGCCACTTGTGTCCTCAAAGGGGAAGAGGCTGGAGCTAAAGCACTTGTTAGGTAGTAATTTGCAGTGCTAGAAAGTGGATTTCTGCTATGCAGAATGTGTTTGTGCAGGTAGGAGGCCATGCTTGCCTTGGTGGTGACCAGGTGAGTGCAGCTCTGGGCTGGGAAAAGATGGGTATGTCCATTGGTCCCATCCCATGAAGCTGGGAGCATGGCATCGGGCGCAAACCTGCCCACTACCCTGTGGGCAAAACATTACAATTCACTAAGAAACTGGGAATAAAATAAATAATTTATGGAAAGTAAGGAATATTGAGAGGGATGTGTCTGGTAGCCTGGTGGCATGCAGCAGATTGTTGTTATGGCTTATAATCCATTAATTGCTATAAGGTGTTGGAGAGATGCTAATGCTGCTGGGGCAAGGACCAGCCCAGCTCTCTGGCCTCAGGTGCTGCTTCATGCTCTGTGAAGTTGTCTGAGCTTGCATGAGCATAGAGATGGGCTGGCCCTGTTGCAAAGGGGTCTCCCTGCAGCTTGTCTTGGCAAACTCTGTGCCGTTTCTCATGCCCCGTCAAGTGCCATGAGGATGCTGATGCTTCTGGTGATCACTAGGCTTGAAATCATTTTGGAGCATCAAAGCCTGGATGATTACTTTTGTTTTCTCAGTGTTCAGCCAGTACCAGCAGCTCTGGCAGTTAATCTGGTTTAGGTCAGAAATTGATGAGACAGGGTCTTTCCGTAAGCCAAAAGGAGCCCATGGGCAGATGAGCATCAGGCATCTGCTGTTACCAGGGGGGTTTCCCATTTCTATCCTCTAAATACTGCACCAGGGAAAAATAAGGGGTCTTACAGGGGAATTGGGATGGATAAACTGCGCTGTCAGGAGCAGGCAATTTGGTATCTTGTCCCACCAACAGCTTCCCATGGGCTCTCCTGCCATGGCTCTGCATCCCAGAAGCATTCACCCCTGCCATGGTAGATGGGGAAGGCAAGGCAGAGATGGCCAATACTTACCCGCTGCCCCTGGATGGAGTCCAAAATGTAATTTACAAATCCTAATTCTTTAACTATAGCCCCATCTAATGGTGTGATCCCTGCTCCACGCTGGTGTTTGGGTGCATGCAAATTCATGTCTGGAGCTGGGGTTCCTCATGGTGTGCCAGCAGTGCTGCTGTGCCAAATCCAGCCCTTCAGATGTTCCTGGTCCAGGACACAGCAGCATCAGCACACGCTTCTGCTCTCACCACGCTTGGCCATGCATGAGGTTCCCTCCTCTTTTATTTGCCTCCCACCCTCCCTTTTTACTGACATAAAACCCAGCAGCCCCCATGATCAGTTTGTTGGGGCATGTTGGGCTCCGGCTCCTGCCACCCCAGCGTGGCACTGCTTGAATGGATGCTCTGGGAGCAGCAGGATTTGTGCTGCAGGAGCCTTGTCCTCCAAGGCCCTCTTCTGCACCCCGGTTGGTGTCTGGCACAGCATTCCAGGGCAATGCAGAGTCAAGGGTGTGAGCAGCTTGGTGCCACCAGTGCTCCCCCACAGCAGGGTGGGCAGTAGGTGCTCCTGTGTACATATAAACAGCACTGGGATTAACAGAAATTAATGGGAAGCTCTGTGATCCACTGTCTGAAGGGTCCCCTGCACACACGGGAGGAGCACATCACCAACAGCTCCACGGGACACGCTGTCCCAGCCACGTGCACTGGCTGCTGTGGGGACCAGAACACTGCCTGTATCCCAGGCAGAGCCATGGGGGCACGGCTGCCCCCCAGCCCTTTCCGGCAAGGAAAATGGGGGAAAATCTCCAGCAACACCATGGAATGGGCCCAGTGCCTACAGCCCATATAGCCTGTCCCTGGGCTGAACCCCTGTAGAAGTGCAGAGCCACGCACTAATGTCCCTAATCACCTAATGGTGATTTTAATTGAATGTAAATGCTACATATGGTGAAGGCACGGAAAGCCATGGGAAATTAAGGCAGTGGGGCTTGTCTTGCAAGGACAGCACAGAGGACAGATGCCCACCCAGCCGCTGGTCTGTATCCCCCACCTTAAAACCAGCTGAGAGCAGGGTTTTTCCAAGCCTTGCTGAGAGAAATGCTCCTAAAGCAGATTCCCCATGCAAGAGGAGGAGTTCTGGTGGGTATTTCCATTGATCCCCCCTTTCTCCATGCATGAGGTTACTCCCTGAGCTCCCACATGCCACAGTCCCCAGCACCCTCATGCTGGTTGAGTTGGGGCGGGGATGGTGATTTTGGGGTTCTTGGGAGAGCCCTGTGGGAGCATTTGAGCATTGGGAAGAAGGTGGCATCATTGGGCATCATCCCTTTGGCTCCAGACCATGCACCATGGTGAGAGCCAGCCCCATCTTTCCAGCAGCCCAACCCCAGCTCCAAGTTACACACTAGCCCTCAACAGCACAGAAATCTGCCAAACCGATGCATATGCGCTTCTGCTATTCCTCTTTTTACCATTGTTTTTGGCCTTTGCCTTTCCCAAGGGGCTCCTCCTGCTTGGGGGGCTAGACCAGGATGCTCTGGCACGGCTGTGGCTGGTGGGGCTGGCACACACCAAGGCAGGGCATGCAGGAGGATCCTTGTTTCTCTGTGGTTTGTATTGGCTTCATGGAAGCCCCCCCCGGTGAGGCTGGGGAGGGAAACCCGGCACTGCTCCAGCAGAGGCTGGTGGAGCAGAAAGAGGCTCTTTGTGGGGTCCCTTCTGCTGGGGGGGAGCGCTCACCCCTGTTTATCCAGCACTGGCAGGCCGGCTACAAAAGGCTACCTGTACAAATAAGTTTTGGCACCAGCATCCCAGGGACAGCCTTTGCCAAGGGAAAATATTGTCGCCAGGCTCCAGGAAAACAGCGTTACTCATCCGGGGAAAACAACTCAGCCGGGCTGAGCAGCCTGCATGGTTTATTCAGTGTGGCTTTATCTCCAATGGGCAGCAAAGTGCCTGTGAAGAACAGTGCTTTTCCTCACCTACATCACCCAGCTTGCCTCGTCTGGGCAGGCCTCAGGGTCCCCACTCCTCACTGAGGGACACAGCAGGACAAAGGGCAAGGGATGGTTTCGTTGCTGGGATGCCGGGGTGCTCCCCATGCTCTGCCGTGCCAGGGCAAAGCCAGGCCCTGGGGCATTGTCTGGGGGCTTGGCAATAGGCACAGCTGAACTGAGCACTAAAACATCTCCTGCCTGGCTCTTCCCATCACCAGCCCAGCACTGAAGTCACTTCTCCATGTGTATGAAGCAATACGAGACTTAATGAGAGAGTTACAACACTGAAACCTTCTGGTCCCTGCAAACCAGAAACACATTTACAAGCATCAGGTAAAGTGCCACTTGTTGCTCTGCAACCCCATTTGACTATCCTGGCACAGGATAACTCCAAGTAACTTCCTGGTGGTTTTATGGCATGTGTCAAAGATAAGAGCATGAGAAGTCAGATTGAAGTCAATAAGTGACTGTTTAAACCATACAATGCAAAGGGCAGAAGGACCTTGTGTGGCTTATACGAGCTTGGAAACCCCTTTTTCTCCCCTGGTGAGAGCTGCCCCTCGGCTCTGAGCACCACAGAGTGATGGCAGAGGCACGAAGGCTGTTTCAACTGGCACAAGAACCTGGCAATGAGGAGGAACAGCCCCATGAGCAGCTGAGGAGGGTTCCATTGAGCTCCCTGGGGCTGCATGGGCAGCCCCTTGGTCCATGCTACCGAGCCTGTTCCCACATGTCC
This sequence comes from Psilopsiagon aurifrons, assembly GCA_025447955.1. Lineage (NCBI taxonomy): Eukaryota > Metazoa > Chordata > Aves > Psittaciformes > Psittacidae > Psilopsiagon > Psilopsiagon aurifrons. The sequence goes on along the minus strand of JAOEHY010034268.1, from coordinate 22,950 downwards.
CGAACGTGGTCCCCTGCACCCTGGGCTGTAGCTTAATAGGTGTGCAGGCATTGTACTGAGGAAATGAAGGCAGAGGCCAAGCACTTGTTCTGCTGGCTGACAACTGCTGCCCTCCTGCCCACAGCTCCAGAGTGCTGGGGGAGACCCCATGTTTGAGCATACACAGACAGACAGCAGCTCCGGACATGGTCCCCCAGCGCATCCCTGCTGAGCTGGGGATGCTGTGGTGGGAAGCGAGCCACAGACCGGCACGGGAGTGGCCAAACATACTGTGAGGGATAACACCAAACCTCCTCCTGACCTCGGGCACAGACCACATCAGAAAAGAGCAGTGACCATCACTGAGCAGCCGTTTCCTTAAACAAAAAGGGATGAAACCCAAAGTCCAACACTGAAGAAAAGAGTGAGCTCAGGAGCGGGAGCGTGGGCTGACATAAAGGGTTGCGTACTCAAATCTGAGCACCAGGTAGGTGTGCCAGTGTTCAGCCCCCCGGTTAGAAGGCGCAGGTTTCTTATCAGCTTTGTGAGGGAGATGGTACAAGGTGAGAATAGTCAAGGTCAGGAGGAGAACTTGGTTTTCCTCGTTCCTTGCAGGTTTATTTTTAGGATACCAAATGATAACTTTGCATATGCAATATCTCTATTGCACTGAGATATCTATATCAATACTAATCCAAATGGTTTAATATACGTCTTTAAGCCAATCCAACATTGTTTCAATGAGACATCTTTGGAAGGTCATTGATGTGCAACTGATAGGTCTCAGATATGCAGTATTTGGGGAAAGATTTAGGATACTGCTTCATGCTTTGCTTGACCTTCTGGTACCTGGAGCTGGATCACAGCGGACCCAAAAGGATGTTGCTCACATTTGTAATCTGCCCTATAAAGCAGCCATCAGTGCAAACACCCAAGCCCAGCGTAAGCTGCTGTGGCAGAGCACAACTCTACCACAGGGACTTGCACATCTCTATGACAAACCGAACAACCCCAAAAGCCTTCCCTTCTGCAAGCTGCCCCCCATACAGACAGCCTGGGAGCGGAAGCTGGAAGCTCCTGCCACTGGGCTTGGCCTGCAAATGAACCAACAGCAGGAGATGGGCTTATGAATTTGACCTGTGTTTTGATCTCCTGGGGGAGAGCAGAACAGAAATAGCCAGGAACCCGCAGCTTGAAAGAGGGAAACTGATTGCCACCACCCTTGGAGGAACAGAGGTTTTAGCTGGGCTCTGCTCTAGCTGGCACCTTCGAGCAGCTCCATGTGAGTGGGAAGTGATGACCCAGTCCCTGTAGCACGCGATGAGACAGCCAAAAGTGGAAGAACAGAAGCTCCAGGACCTGAACCCAGAGGCCAGAACTGAGCTGCACAGGCTGGCAGGGATCAGAGGTCTCGAGAAGGCTTTTTCCAGCTTTCCTTTGCTGTCTTCTTGCTGCAAACACAGCAGGGGGTGAAAAGGACAGGGATCGAAGGTGTGGTGCTAGACGGAAGAGAGCACTGAACTGTCAGAAAGGAGCTGGCCCATTGCTCTTTTGTATCAATGAGGCCAACAAGTGCCCTGAGCTGTTTGCCTGGTGGACTGGCTAGCACTTGGGTGAAGGATGGCTACTTTGACTTCTTTGAACTTCAACAGGTCTATACAGCCTACTCTTACACTTTATAAAGCAACTGTCTAACTAGGAAGATGTTAAATGCCTATCATCCTTGACAGCAGACAACTGATCTGCATGACCCTGCCCATTATGGCTATCTCAAAGGCTGCATCCAGCTGCTCTAAAGCTGTTTAACTTGCGACTGACAAAGAACAAGGCAGAGTGCTAAGAGCCAAGGGGTTGGAAAGACAGTGAGTAGAAGAGGCAGGGATCATTCTGCAGAGCAGCCAAGCAGCTCAGTTAGCAAGGTGTTTCAATGGCACTGCTCATCCTTCTGGGATAGCAGAGCCAAGAAAATCTGGCCTTGGCATCTCCCTCACAACTGCCTTGAAGAGGCTGCACAAGCACCATCCATATTAATGCTGCTTCTGGAAACAACATCATTTCTATCAGCTGTCTACCGCTCAGGCTATTGAGCTCAAGAGGACCAGGACATTCGGAGCTGAGCTTCACCAACCTGCTTGTGTTTCATCACCCAGATTTACTGCTACTGCCTCAGTTCATTCCAGAAAGCATTTATGGTAACTCTACTGTGGGAGAGAGCTGCCTTGAGTGAGCTGTGAGGAGCACAGGGCTTCACTTTTAATTGGAGAAAGGGGAATTTATACATGTGAGACAGGTACAATAGGTCCAGCCGGGGAGGCTGGCTGCTGTAATTGCTCTGGGTTTCAATGCATTGGCACATTTCATGTGAAACTGCGCTGTAGCATATCCAGACTATTGGTACATTGAACTTCTCAGCATCTTGCTTCTAATAGCACAGCACTTGTTTTGTTCTCACTGAAGATCGCTTCTGCTTCCCAGATGAAAGCTGGAAGCACCAGCTTGAGAGGCTGGGAATAGAGGGTGCCGACGGACCTGGCCCATCAACCAAACCATGGTCTCAGCTCCACGATAAAAGCTACATACTAAGTAGGGGGATTTTGGCGAACAGAAACCTTAGCATAGCTTGCCTTTTTGCCTCTTGGTTCTCTTCTCATTCAGTCAAAACTGTGCATGGTGGTGCCCGTCTCTTGCCGTTTAGGCTGAGGGCTTTTCAGGAGAATGCAGCCTGCACTAGGGAATTTAGTTGCCTCTGCTCCCAGGCACAAAATAGCTTACAAGTTTTAACTGCCCCTATCCAACCTTTTCAAAACCAAAGGTTTTCCTGTTCAAGTTGGGCTCTTCCAATATTCACAAATGGCCTCATCCAGAGGTTTGCATGGGGTCTTTGGTCCAAGTGATCTGACTGCTAAGACCACGGTGTTCGCATGGTACTGAAGGTTTACAGACAAGGGAAGCCAACAGCCACAGGCAGCAATGCCAAGGTTTCCAAGTTAATAAAAAGCCAACAGCATTACAGATAAATGTATTTTAATTCGGATTAAATACTATCTCAAGGTATCTTGAAATCGCACTTGTACTGTACTAATCAACAGCCAGAGGCAATAAAAAAAGTCTGGAAACGTAAAAGTTCTAACATCCAATACATGACAGTAAGTGCTGCCATTTAAAGCAACAAACACTGCTCCCAAGAACAGAGATTCTCCAAGGAAAAAGGTGTAACATTTTTGTATGGACAAAAAGAAAAGAAGATTCAAATTGAAGACCAGAAGAAATATATTAGTGCCTGCCTTTTTAAAAGGGTTTGGGTTTTTTTCCTTTTTTACATTAAATACAGTTTTCTTTAAAAGCAAGGTACTTCCTAAACTCGTGGTTTATATACTGTATGTACACAAGAGCAGAACATCATACAGTGCATTTGGATAAAGCAGCACTAACTAGCTAGAAGCTGGTACGGTGTTGCTGAACCAAATGTAAGATGACAGGTTTAAGCACTCTAGGAGAAGGATCTCCATGGTTGGTATGAGGAAAGGAAAGTATCATGTATGTACAAACTGATCATTCAAACAAACTCAACATCATTTGCCACGGAACTGTACATGCTGCAGCTAATCAATGGAAGTCTTACTGCAAGAACTCATCTGAGAAACCCAAAGTAACAGTTTTCTTCCAGTAACAAAGTGCATTACCCATGCAGAGAGCACTTAGACAAGTCATCACCCCTCGGGGTGCAGGGCTCCAAGGAGAGCGGATTCTTACTGCAGCCTTAAGCAGCCACCTGCATTTTTCCACTATACAAAATATGAAATGCCCCAACCAAACCATATGGAATTGAGATTAAAGCTACATTATTATCTGTATGTGCACTCTGCCTTTCTGCAGACAGTTACAGACTAAAGCAGAAAGTCTGCACCCAGGTATCACCAGCTTAGACTAAAATGGACTGGCAGTGATTTCCATAGCTAGTGCAACATTAACTCCTATACTTCATCAAAGTGACTTACTGCTCTTCTGATGCACAGCGTGCTTATTCAGGTCTTACAAAAACAAACCAGAACACTGCGCAGAAAACTGGTTTCAGGTTTGTAGGGATGCGTATTGTTTAGTCTACCCCATTAAAGAACCACCAAAGTTAGAAACAGTTTGCCCCCTGGTCCAAAGTCAACTGCCTCAAAAAATTACTTTTTATTCTAGGGTTAGCAGCAGGGCAGAGAGATTAAGGTTCTCCTTGTTACATATACTTTGAATTGTCATTCAGAAGAGGTTATTTGCTGTACTTTCAGGATGCTGTTCATCCTTACCTTAGCCACTACACTTTAAGGAACTGAATGTTTCTTTGATGAGGACAGAAGCGAGACAACTTGTTTCTAAACTGCATCAACTTAAAAGTTTCAAGTTTTAATGGTGTAAAAATCTGACATTCAATTACAGTTAAGAGAAACTTGCTACACAGCAAACTGCATCCAAATCTACCAGTTACTGATGGGACTTTAAACGAATTGTTAACAAGTTATTCAAAGCATCCAGACCTGGAAACATCAGATCACCCAGGCAGTGAGCCAGCAACTCCCTCCCCCTTTTTCATGAGGCTTTAACAAATGCAACTGACGTGACCTTAGCACTGGAGCCAATGACTTCCACTGGCTAACTCCAATACCTGAAAGAGCTAGGGAGATCCTCTGTTAAACCCAATGCAATATGCATTAGTGTCATGGAGCAGGAAGATCCCAGTGTCTACTTGTTAGAAGTTCACACAAACCATACAGATACAGACAGGATAAAACACAGACTCAAAAGGATCCATTATGCTTGAAGAAAACTCCAACTAAAATGACATCTTCTGCACAGCCCAGCCTCAGACACAGCCACACCTTTATCTCGTATAATAAACTCTGTAGTAAACTGTTTTTGACCTCCATAGAGAGTAGGAGTTGTCAAATTTAAGAAGATAAACTCCTCTCCCTGGGTACTGGTGGCTGCCAGCATACACTTCTTCGTGACAGTCTCGTCTGTACACAGGCACTATTTCATCGAGCTGAGGCTTGTTGGCGTTCTTTTTGGCTTTTTCTTCACTGCTAGTATTTTCTGCACGGGAAAAAAAGAAGGTGTCAGTTAACATGGGTGGATGCTTTACAAGAGAGTCACACTGATCTGTGGTGGACAAGGCACTCTTTGTTAGTTAGAAAACAGTTGGGCCAAGGGGGTTCATACTGAGGCAGTGGCTAACGCGTTCAGAAGCAGGAGGCACAGTGAGCATGCTCACTTTATCATGGATTTTAGAGTTTGATATTAAAACTCTTCAAACCCAAAGCCAGGTCAGTTTGCAGAGATGCCAAACTGAATGAAAACTCTAGTTTTCATTCAGACAGTACCCAACACTGACTGCTACTGATCTGACATACACACTACTGTGATTACTCAGGGGTAACATCCAGAAGGCCACTGCTGCTTGTGTTATAGCAACTCCTTCCAAGCACATCACCTGCCCATTTCAAAATGGTTTTCCCTGGTGGTATGCTAGGCTCCCCCACAGGCAAAGGCTGTGACCTGTGTCTTGGCCACTACCAGGAACTGCTCTACTAAAAGCTGCCCTGCCGAATCCTCAAGAGAACTTCCTCCATAGAAAAGGCACATGAAGAGCAGGGCAGGATTTTGCTTAAGGTTTTCAGTGTGCAGATCCACTATGCTCTATTATAGCAAGGGTTTCAATCCAGGTTACCAAACAGCTGAGCTGGACACAAGGGCACACTAAGGAGTAAGTAAAATGATGTCCCCACCCTCAACTGCTTCAACTGTGACTACGTAAGGTAACTGAGATTACTTCCACAATAGCACTTCCTATTGTAAACTGAAGAGAAGATTCCAACTAGATAGAAGTTGGGGGAACTAGGACATTAGTTTTCTAATTCATATATAATAATAATAAAAAATAATTTCATTATTTTCCCCCATGGCAAGCTCTGCAGGACTGGAAGATTATATAAAGAAGCACGCTTACCATCTTCTTCATCCTCATCATCACTGGATTCGCTGACATGCACACTGACTGCAGTGTTAGGGGAGTCTGTCCATTCAAAATACACCCCAAAACCAATGTCATAATTGTCTGTAGCAAACTCCCAGAAGAGGTAAGAGCCCTCCTCATGAGTTGGTACTCTAACTGTAACAACTTCTCCTCGGCCCACGGTGATCACAGAGTCTGCATCCTGCCGGATTTTCTCCTTGAAGTCTCTTATTTGGGGTCGTGTCCACATCGATGGGGCAGCTATCACTGGCACAGAATCTGCAGAGAGGGGAGGAAAGACTCAAGTAAAGCTTTGTTTCAGTTACTTATGCTGCATGCTTGAGTGTGCCTTAGGGACACCTCAGGACCACAAGCATCAGAGTTGCTTCCAAATGATTTTTACTTTTATTTCCTTAAGAGACATCTTTTCAGGGTTGAAACTTGCACAAAATGCAGTGCAAGCTCAGATATGGCACTGCACATTTAAATCCTACCAGTTCACCCATCCACCACACTTAAACCAACAGTGGTTACACAGAAAAGACTCAGAAGACTAATTTACTGCGACAGGCGACAGGGTTACATTACACAGAACCCCTCACTGAAAGGAGTTTTCATGTGACAGAACCAGAGGTAGTGTATTTGTGTAGAAACTGTCAGATCCTGACTAAAATAACGGGATACCTCATTAGACAGACGGGGACCACGCTAGTGTTGATTTCATACTGGGATCCAAAAAGTCTCTGGGGCTTGGAGCAACCTGGTCTGGTGGAAGGTGTTCCTGCCCACAGCAAGCGGGGGTTGAACTAGATGAGCTTTAAGGTCCCATCCAACCCAAACCATTCTGGTGATGATTCTATGCTGATTGTTGACGAAAGTACAGAGGTAACCTCCAGAAATAACAGCAACGAAAGCTGGAGGCAACTTTTCCTGTTACCCTTCCACAGCTTCCTAGAAGCTGAGGAAGGTGGGAAATGTGGGGGGACAGCAACCTGGACTGCATGTAAGTAGGGCAGTGTTCAGAGAGAGTAAGAATAATGTAGCTTTATTTTAACCCGCAAGGCTAAATCATTCAGTTTTGACCCGAGTTCAAACAAGACTGAACAGTCTATATTTCTGCACATAATGGCTTTCTGCTGTAACTTTTATGTTCTTTCCTTCAAGCCAAGGGTAAAAAGAGGTTCTGGGTCCCATCCACTTTGCTTGAAATGCCTTTAGTTTCCTCTTTCCCTCCTTGCAAAGCTGAGTTTTGCCTGTGCAATACTGTACTCCCTGGAGAGAGGCTGGGCCCAGGAATCAAAGCTAGCTCTTGCATAACCCAATGAAGCCGAGCAAAGACCCACAGTAATCATACTTCAGATCCTAAGAAAAGCTTTTACTATGTATTTTTAATTAAGGAATCTAGACAGCCCTACCTTTTGGTCCATTCTCCAGTGCTTCTTCCAAAACCTCTGGATCCAGCTCTTTTTCAGGGCTGTCTACATGTGTACTGGCCTGCCCGTTAATAGATGGGGTGTCCCCTGGGGCAGGTACATTTGCCTTAGATGCAGTAGTCAGGGGTGTCCCTGTCGATGCCACAACGGCCTCCTGCTGCTTTTGTAAGGCTGCCTAAAATGACAGAAATTAAGTCAATAAAACCAAATCATCCCAAGATACCTTCTGCTGGAAGAGGGAGACATAAAGACACTTTAAAGAATCTCCCCCTGCACCCAAGAGGAGGATCAACAAAAAAGCCTGTAAGCAGCACCCATTAACCACTGAGAACTGCATGTACTTAGTATCTGAGGAAGTGAATTCACTTTGTTCTAGGCTGGTGGACACAACCTGAACAAAAAGACTCAACTTCCTAGTTAATTTGGGCACACACAACGAACTCTTGCACTTAACTGGGGAAGCTCTGCATTTCAGTAATTCCTGGAACACTGCTTTCAAAATCCAAGTGATGATTTGTTTGCTGGTTTTTACCAGTGGGCTCAAAGGGTTCTAGCCTGAGCTCATCCAGGTCCGAAAGAGCTGGAAGTATTTGAGGTCTATGAAGTACTTGCCAATTTGTGACTTAACTTGCTCAACAGGGCTCTATATCAAATCCACAAAGGCAGTTATTTGACATGAAAGCAGGATGCTCAAGAGCCACAAGGACTGTGAGTGGTCTGGGAGAGGAGTTATTAAAGCTCAGAGGTGCAGCTTTTAGAACATGACTCACATATGCTGAAACTCTTTAGGTGGAATTCATCATGCTGTCCCTGTACAAAGGACTAAATACACCTAAAATGAGATTATACAAGGTAACAACCATCCTTTGGATTTAAGCAGGATGCATTACCCCTTTAGCTTCAAGGCTTATTCCCCTGCTCCTAGTTATCAGTACAGAGAGATTACACATGCTTTTCTGTGGAGATAAAGAAGAGGTATAATTCACAGTACCATTCTTTAAAGAATAACTTAATAAGCACATGACTTTGATGAATGAATGGAACATAGTATGAAGAGAGTATAGTCAAACATTAGTTAGATTTCAAAGTTCAGCAATTGCACAGGTGCTGCCCAGATCCACTTTTTACTACAGTTCTATACAGAGTCACTGTAAAGAGGCAAAAACTTTTCTAGACAACTATTGCATACAACCCTCCCAAAATTAATGGCATCATAAGCTGATCCATAGCAACTATGGCAGAACAGCACTTTTTAACTGCACTAATAGATCCCAAGGTGGCTGAGTTACAATGATCCAAAAAAAAAAGTATTCCTCAGAAGTCTTCAGGAAAGCCTGAAGCAGAATTAGGTAATTTTAGCTCAGTTACATGCTGCTTTTCATCCTTTCCTTTACAAGAGTTGTCTAAGTAGAGATGTGAAAGATAAGCTTCGCTGCCTAGCAGGCTTTCTATTTTGTAAGCCACTATAAAGGAAAGGCTGTTTTGCCCAGGTCTTGGAGGACATTAGTCTTCTGTACATAGAAAGCAGACAGCAGTGACTGAAAGCAGCAGTGCCTGACAGCATTGAAGAAAATTGGCAGCAGTGCCTCTGACACCTCAGTCTCAAGGGAGCAGTACCAACTATAGAAGGGCAAGACTGATGATGCCATAGCTTTTGCTTACCATTAGGACACCAAAGCACTGGTAATAAGGTGTCATTAAACTTCAAGAGTAACTATAACAATGCAGGAAGCCTCTGACTTTCCTATACCACTTCAACTCCAACAAATCATGGTTTGGCTTGGAAGGGACCTTTAAAGATAATCTTGTCCAACCTGCCTGCCATGGGTAGGGACATCTTTCACTAGATCAGGCCACTCAAAGTTCCATCCAGTCTGATGTTGAACGCTTCCAGGAGCATTCACAACTCCTCTGGACAACCTGATCCCATGACTGACCACCCTCACTGTAAAACAAGTTTCTTTCTTATGTCCACCTAAACCTATGCTCTCTGATTAAAATCACTGCCCCTCGTCCTGCCACTGCAGGCTCGTGCAAAAAGATCTCTCTCTGTCTTCTTTATAAGCCCCTTCAAGTACTGAAAGGCTGAAATGTCTCACTGGAGCCTTCTCTCCTCCAGGCTGAACTACCCCAACTCTCTCAGCTTGTGTCCATAGGAGAGGCGTTCCAGACCTCTGAGCACTTTTGTGGCCCTCCTCTGGACCTGCTCTAACAGGTCTATGTCTGTCTTGTACTGAGGACCCCAGAGCTGGAGGAAGGATGTCAGGTGGGGGTCTCATAATAGCCTAGTAGAAAGGGAGAATAACCTCCTTCCCTCAGCCTTCTGGCCACACTTCTTTTTATGCAGTCCAGGGTACAACTGGCTTTCTGGGGTGCGAGAGCCCATTGCCAGCTCATGTCCAGTTTTTCAACCACCAGCATCCCCAAATCCTATCTCTGAAGGGCTGCTCTCATTCCCCTCATCCCCAGTCTGTACTGGTACTGGGGGCTGCTCCGAGAAAGGTGCAGGACCTTGCACTTGGTTGAATTTCATGAGGTTCACATGGGATCATATGGTTTTCTTCCTTGGACAGTTCTGTGCTGAGCACAGCCACTTCATCAGAACACATATGATTAAAATTCAGTAACAGATTTCCTGTTAAGTCTTTAGCTCAAGAACAACAGATCTCGGGCTGGCAGTTATAGGCCACTTAAGATTCAGGTCATGCTTAGAGAGGTCAGGCACACGAGAGTCTGAAGTTTGGCTTACATCTGTTTAAGACAGTTACAGATGGACATCTCTGAACTTTAAAATACCTTGAGATGTGAATACAGAACTTTTGCTAGAGATGTAAGATTCCCCTAAACAGAGAATTAACCTTCCAAGCTAAGGCACAAAACCCTTGCTAAGTAGTAATGTGCTACCTCCACCCATTGATACCAGAAATATAAAAGTTTGTCCTCCCACCCAAATCACGAGCAAGCAACGTGATTAGATTCTGATGTGATACAATAGATGCAAAAGGAGGGAGAAATCAGTAGTGCTCAAGTTGGCAGGGAGGAGAACTCTCAAACCCAGTAGTGATGCGATAGTGCTGCAGATATGTTCAGCAGGAAGCACATGGCTGACCAAAGACTGCTGCTCTGCACAGATCTTCAGGAGCGATACCTACACAGAGAGTTACTGGAATAGCTTTGTTCATGCTCAGATGCACTGGTATGTACCCCCATTAAATCACACACAATCAATGCTGCAGCAGAGCATTTCACATTTGGTCTCCAAGAATAATATTGAACCAAGTAATTACTAATGGCTGCTTAGAATATTCTTAACTAACTGCTGCTTCAGAAAACTACTTGGAAGGACCAAGTAATGGGGCTCTGGTGTTTAAATCTGAAGCAACAGTAGTCACTAGGACACTATCTCCCATTGTAGCAATTATCTTTTCAAGTAGATGAGTAAGCACCTCCCAGAGAGCCTGGAACACAAAATCCAAGTTTCTCAGCTGCTTGGCCATACCTGTTGCTGTGCCAGCTGGACTTGATACAACTGCTGCATGTACTGTTGATAATGCTGTTCCTGGAGCTGCCGAATCAGGATCTGCTGCTGTTCGTAGTTGCCCGGATACTGCTGGGCTGCATACTGCTGGAACTGAATGGCAGTCTGGGAGTTCAGTGCTGCCATTATCTGTTGCCTAGATCGGTAGGAAGAGAGTATGAAGATTACAAGCAGCTGAGGGTACTGGGGAAATCCCTGTACTTAAGTGATTTAAGTGGCCTCAAAGACAGCTAATTCAATTCCTGCAAAAACCAATTCAGACAAATCAACATAACAGAGCAGAGCCCATAGGCAAGACAAATGTGAACTTTGCCAAAAAAATATGCGGAGAATATAAAGAAGGGAGCAACAGTGTCTACCCAATGCTTGAAGAAACAAAAGCTCTTACATAATTCTCAATCTGTAGTCTGATCAAGAAGTAGTGCTACAAAAAATGCATGACTAAATTCCTCAAACAAGCAAGAGAAAAAAGACCCACATTTAGTCCCTCAAGAAAACATGCAGAAACCATTCTTCCAGCAGCCCTTCTGCAGATATTGGTAAGGAGATACCTGGTGTGGACAGCACGACAATGCTTTTTGGTCCATCTAAGAACACACCACATTACTATCTTCATTTCGTAGGACGTTATGCAAACAAATATGAAAAGCATGACTGACTGTGGCTCTAACTCAGGAACAAAAAAAGGTTCTGCTAAATAGGGTATCAGTGCCTCCAATGAACAAAACCGCTGAAACTTCACCAGGAACACAGGAGTTACTCATGCACAGGCTCGGTTTTTCTCCTCCTTCCAAAGGGCTAACAAAAACTCTATAGTAAAATTACTAGCTTGCTCCAGGGTTTGTCTTGCATCTTATATCCATCAGTGACAAACTATCAATGCTACAGAAGAAGGAAGCAGCATCACACAAATGCAGGCATAATTCTTTCCTCCCCACTCTTCTTCCTTCCCCCAAAATCACCTTTAAAAACTCCAGGATTAGACTGGTTTAGTATACTAAAGGGCAAGACTTAATTACTCTTCCCCAAACTATGACCAGTTTAGATACACTTGGCCTGTATATACATCCCATGTTCATTTTCTATCTGAACTTTTTTCCTCTGTAACCTGCTACAATCACTTAATACACATAATACACATCTGCTATTCATGTTTAAAATAAAACTCTCTTAACTTCAAGGCATACATTAGTACTTGTTATCTAGCACTCTGGAACAGTTTCTATTGTATTCTCAGTTCATTTATGTCTGTATTTGACACTCCTCTGGCTCTCACCATGTTAGACGAACAGCAAAACCTTTGGACTAATTACATGCTCCCTTCTCAAACCCAGCAAACACAGGATCTACCTCAGACACCTCCCGAAAAGGTGTTTTTATTGTGGAAAATGGCTGGTTACTGAAGCAGCTTTGAAGATGTATTATTTTCATGTGTGCAATGCTAGATCCACATTTTCAGCACATACAGATGTGATGGGAACAACGAAATAGAACTAGAGCTATATGCTCTAAGGAAACAATTGAATTCAGGCTACAAACAGAGCTTTAGTGCATCTGACCATGAATGCTGCATTCCTTTTAGAAAGGTGGTAAGATCCAGTGATCACCAGTGTACACATGAGACTTGCAGACACTTCACATTTCCTAGAAAACCAGTAAGTCTAAAGAGGTAGTGTTAAGGCTATCACATCAGAGAATTCCAGCCATGCATTCAAAACACCCCACTGAAGTGCAGTTACCCTTTTTTCAAGGCTCCATCTCCTGTGAAAGGATAGAAACTTTCAAGTCACAGTTCAAGCAATGCTTCCAGCTGGACATTTAACTCTGCTCAGCTGAGTGCAGCATTAATCATTTAAGAAGCAGAGCAACAAGTTTTCATGAGGTGCAGCCCTTGAATCCAAAAACCTCCAGAGCTTCTCTTTAAACAAAGCTTCTCTGGCACTTTGATCCGAGAAGGCTGCATACAATAACGTGTAAGGATAATTATTCTCTACATACTGTGTCCCTCTTAGCTAAGGATGAAAATGTCACTGCCAGACTCAAGTGCTCTGAACTTCAGCTATTCAATCCTAGCGTAACTATTTAAACAGTTAATACAGTTGTCTCAAGTGCAAGGCAGCTATTTTCTTTGATGTGATGCTTGCTTCAGCTACTCACTTCTGTTGTTCCATGCGAAGTCGTTCCTCTTCTATTCTCCTCCTCTCTTCTTCTTCCCTTCTCAGTCTTTCCTCTTCATCTCGCCTACGTTTTTCTTCTTCTTTTTGTAAACGCTCACGTTCTTCCTCTTCGCGCCGCCTTCGTTCTTCCTCTTCTCTTCTGCAACATCCACTCAATAAGCTATTTCAGCATTCCTACAATCCTAGGATGAGTTAGTTTCAACATGCTGTAACCTGCCTTTGCCTACCCAATAAGGTTTTTCAGCTGGTATCATCTCCTCCCACTGAAACTGGCCTAGAGAAACGTTTTGTTGGACAGAAAACGCATCACTGTTTAGCTGTACTGCAGAGTGCAGTATGACAACTGTAAACTCTGTATTATAATTTAGTATTCAAGCCTGTTACTATACTCTCTCTAGCAGAGAACAGTAGAAGAAAATTGCCTGGAAAGCATCTCCCAAGCTTTAACATCTGTTCAATAAACACATGGATACTGTATTTAAATAATCACACAGTATGCAAATGACAGTAGAAGACAGCCTTCGTCAAGCTGCAAACCCATGCTAGAAAAGGAGTTTAAAGCACCTGACAGTTTCATGTTCTGTGTATGGTTAGCCCACAGACATATCGGTGCAGATATTGTGAAGTGTGTATTTCTTAAGCAGATGACGGTACCAGCAAAATTAAACCAACTCTTTATATTCTAGGAGTCTTCACCTCAGAGGCAATCCTTCACTACTGGCAAAATAAAAAGGCTTAAAAAGAGATCAAGTGGTAGCAGAGACACCTGAACCTCAAGCACTTCTCTTCCCCAGACAAACTCAGCCCAAGCTAGCTGCAATACTGTCCATAGATCATGAGTTATATTCTCCAACATCAAAGGACTCAAATATTACCTTTTCTTTTCTTGTTCTTCTTTTTCTATCTTGTGGGAAGTGACATACGTTGAAAACAAGTGACAGCACCTATTCAGGAGCTTAACAAATTCTGTCATAGCTTTTTGCTTTGACATGTTTCCAAGGGCAGCCCATTCCTTCCTGAGAGAGAGAAATCAGCTGAAATAACACAAGGCTCAACTCTTTGGAAGTCAGTAATGAACTCTGAGAATCCAGCAAAGCAAAAAATGTTATGAGACCAGGGACCAAAGTTTATCATATGCAGCTTCAGAACACCAACAGCTTTCTCCCCAAAGTGCTCTCCTCTGCCTGCACTCCTTCAGACAGACGTAACTCAGTGCTTATACGAAATCTCACACATGCCATCAACCCTACTTAGAATTCTGAACTACAACCAAAAGCTTCCCAGCAAAGAAATGAACCTGAAATACTTTTTACCCTTCCTCCACTTTAATCTGAAGAAAAGAATGCATACATTTTACTGGATAAACAAACATGGTAACAACCGCTGATTATAGTGCTTCAGTTAGTTTGATGCAACAGCCTGGCTCTTTCTAATGGAAAGCTACATCCAGCTGGGCAAAAGCAGTGCACTGGGTCCAGCTCCAAGAAGCCAGTGCTGTGTTGCACATTACCTTCACACTAGAAATAGCAACAGTGAACACTGTAAGTGCAGCCTGAACTACAAGCAATGCAAGAGAGACACTGGGATTGCTCAGATCTCACAAAAGTTTACTCAGAGTTTGAATGCATCAGGTATCTGAAATCAGAAGTTATCTTTGGTGAAGGCTGCTACCCCTGGCAACAGGCTTGGTGTGCTGTAACCCTAGTGTGGGGTTAGGATGAAAAATGGGCCTGCACATTAAAGCATAGCCACGAAGTCTAAAACCGCTAGGAGAAACTGGACTGTCAGCACAGCAGCTTTTCCAAATGTGGTTCAAAAACCCCAATAATCTTCTGTGAGCACCTTTACTGAACTGTGACTCAGATTTCTAAGATGCACTTGAAGAGGCCACTTTCACTTTTCACTACCATACACACATATCAAGGCATCCCACATACTTGTCTTCTTACTGCCGAAACTGGATGTTATCTTCTGACAGGAAAAGCAGAGCTAAGACCAAGAAGAGCACCAGTCCTTTACCTTCTATCATTCCCCAGAACATCAAAGAATCCAACTTCAGGGCAAGTGTCAGGATTGCAAGGTCCCAGCAGAACCTGCTTGTGCAGTGCCACAAGTTTGAGTTTTTCTTCATATGTTGGATGAAAAGCTTTGCCATCTTTCTCTGTAGGAAAAAAACCAAAAGACAATTTCACTGTTGTGATTAACTGATTAAGCATGGGACAGCAAAAACAGCTGTAGTGGTAGTATAAGCACTACCATTATTTCCTCCATAAAAAGATAAGTAAAAGTCAAGTCACAAAAGGTTAGACAAATTCAAATGAAGTATAGACCTGCCTGGAAGAAACATACCTACTTCAGCTGCTGAAACTGAATTGTGATGTGTTTTACACCATACCATCCAGTTACTCTTAGCTAGCAAGTTATCACATAAACATTTGTGATAATTAGTTGAACATCATACCACACGGATCTCTAGCTCTGAAATACTTAAAAACCTCAACTGAAATCAAATGTCTCTGCCAAGTCTGCTCTAGAGTGACTAGGAAGGGTTTTCCACAAAGAAAGAGGTGATGTTAACTTTATAGATTGCCTTCCTTTTGTGTTCTTTGCCTCAACGGGAGTGGAAAAAAGCAAAGCTTCGGGCAAGGAGAACTGCAGAGAGGAAAAATTAGAATTAAGGGAGAGTTTTCCTTGAGGGAATTGGATTGCTGCACTTTGCCAAGGCAGCTGGAATAAATGAGAAGTCTTAGAAGTGACTCCATCAGCATCAATGTGTATAAGGAGCTCCAGCCGTAAGACACAGGCAGCGTACACCTGAACAAAACCAGAATTCCAATGGCTCTACTCCAACACCTTCTGAAGCAGTCCTGGTTAGAGCTTGCCACGCACTTACTGGTAAGAAGAGACTTGCATTGATCTAAAATTATACACAAATTAGTCAGCTAGGACTTATCTCAGCACATTTAAAGTGTCAAAACACATCACAGGAAAAAGCACTGCTGCACATAATTACACTGCTCATTAAGAAAAGACCTTTTTCTTGAGCAAGAAAACAAATAAGCATAATCTGCTTTTGGAAGGGTTAAAATGAGGGAGCTATTACCAGAGGTAAGCAACAGCCATTTCACATGACTGTACAACTAACTGCTCCCTGTGGAGTCAGGAACTGCAGGCAGAGCCTCCACTCGTTTCCAGCTCTCCTTTGGAACAAGCTGCTTACAGCCCCAAACTGAACAATCCAACTCACACCTGAATTTTAGGGCTGACATTTGCATACTGCAGAATTGCTCACTTGATGCTTGTGAACAGTTATTATGAGGAAAAGCAGCAAATGTCAGAATGAAAGAAGATACATAAAACATATACATATATATATACTGTGTGTGTATATATACACACACACACACACACAATACCTCTACTATGGCTTATTGAGAAACCCAAAGTAAATACTTCTGATAATCAGAAGCCACCCACAGAGAAGGTGTTTACAGCAAGAAGCTGTATTTTTGACAGACTAAGTTCAGTACATTGCTGGTCTTAGTTAAAACATCACAGTGAACCACTACATCCACAACATTTGTTAGGAAGCCAGAATCAAAGAATTAGGAAGGTAAACATTTAATTACTTATTACCCATTCTTAGAGGTCCACTTCACTCTTCCAGAACCTCAAGCATTCACTCTTCCCCCAGTGTCACACAACTTAACAGCAAATATAGCTTCCAGCTTCAAAAACCCACAAGCCTTTCTCCACAGAAATATCTATTTCCAAAAATACCTGGTGGGGTGGAGAAGGGGGGGATGTAAAGACTGAACCAGACTCAGCTCAGTGGTATCCAGTGAAAGGATAAGAGCAACAGACACAAACTGAAATATGCCCTACCCCTGGCAGTGCTCAAGGCCAGGCTGGACGGGGCTTGGAGCAATCTGCTCTAGTGGAAGGTGTTCCTGCCTGTGGCAGGGGGTTGGAACTAAATGAGCTTTAAGGTCCCTTCTAACCTGAACCATTATGTGACTCGGGGATGGACAATTCCACTTAAGCATAAGAGTGAATGGTTGGTTTGATTTTTAACTGTGAGAGTGCTCAAACACTGGAACAGGCCGCCCAGAAAGGTTTTGAAGTCTCCACCCTTGAAGATATTCAAATGCCAAACAGACACAGTCCTGAGAAGCTGGCTCTGAACACAGGGGAATACATTCTACAGTCCCCAGAGGTCCCTTCCCACCCCGACAAGTCTGTAGCTCTTAAGAGATGCAAATCTTCATGTCCAAATCTCTCCCTGGGTCTCAGGTCTCCTGCTCTCTGGCTTTTCCTCAGTTCTTCACACTCCATGTTTAACTCAGAACTTGCTTATTAGATAGCAAGCACTCCCCTTAGCCTCAATGAACAATATGCACTTTGAAATCACACTTCATATCCTGGAGCAGTGTGCTTAAAAGCCAGTGCATCGATAAGGGTACTACACTGAAATTTTGACAGGCTTCTGAGCAAAGGATGTTTCTCAAGGGGGTCCCTATGGCATAATTTACCTTGCACAACCTGCATACCTACCGCTGTCTGCCAAAACCCATAGCTATTTGCTATACCAGACTGCTACCTAAGCCAGCTAACATCATCAGTACTTGAACTTGCTTCTGAAGAGGGTTAAAGGGAATAAAAATGTTTCCCATGCTGTACACCACATATCTGCATTTTCACAGAACAGAGAAGTCATCTCAAGCCTTAGCTATAAAGAGAAGCCAAAAGTCTACATTTACAAAGAGCGGCAACCCAAGGGAAGAACAACAAACACGCTAAGTAAGAGAGGAAAACAGACAGATGAGAAAGAGACAGGCATTCAGTAACTTGTAGATAATGCAGATTAGAAGCAAACTCTCAGCAAAACATATGGAGCCGGTCAAGAGAGCGCAGTTGTATCTTAGCTATTTTTCAGTTGAATTCTTCAGCATGAACCACAGTATATAATCATTTCAAAGATTTGGAATTGCTGCTGTTAAACTGAACCAGAGGACCCGAAGCCATCTGCAGAGTCAGACATGCCAAAACCAGCATTAGTGAGTCCAGACAAGTAGAAGCGCCAAATTTATCCAAGCATCCATGAATGTCCCATTTAAGTATTACCCACACATCTAATACAGCTGCCAGGAAGCTCAAGAACATCAAAGAGCTCTGGGGAACACACTGAGAAATCCAAAGGATGTGCACAGCAGTAGTATGGCAACTATAGATCCCTCCCTATGCTACTGGTGTGCCCGACCCAACAGGGCCAGAGAACGGCTCAGCTTTCTTACAGAAGATCAGCAGACCTCTTTTAGCTCAACAGAACCCAGCAGCATGTGCTCACAGCCCAGAAAGCAACCCCTTGACAGTGCCGCCTTTGTTTAGATGCCTGCAAAAGAGGAATCCACTGAGGGCAGCTCAGTTGCATAACCCAGAAAACCAGTACTAAAACCAGTACTTAAACCACTAATGACCCTCCTTGTGCTACAGGCACTTCACTGACCACCATCTGTGTCAGCATGCAAACACAACAGAAATTGAAGCTATAACTATTAACGAAATGCAGGTAACAGAGGCTCATGTCACTCGGTGGCACTGCACCATTGACATGAATTGGTATAAACCCACACATTTAGACTCAAGGGACTTAAAGAAACACACGTAAGAGACTGCATCATTTAAGATAACCATTACTTCTAATAACTTCAGTTTACTTTTTCCCCTGTAAGAAATGTGGCACACCATGCTGCAGCCTTCACTCCCAACTTCACCTACTGCACTCACTCTAAATGCTCAACTCCCACAAGATGGCATTCAGCAGCATCACCTAGAAGAAGCTAGGAAACAGTTTGTGAACTGCAATTTTTCCCCTCATAGCCTGTAAAAGCACAAGTCTCATGTTAGTGCTATTAACTGGTAAAGTTTTAATGAGCGAGACCAAAACTGAGAAGCATGAGAACTCAATCACTGCCTGCAGAATCCAGCACACACCTACATTCCTAATTCTACTCTCCTGAGGATGTTCCGCATGAACCAAACCAGTTACCAATTGGCCCTTCCAATTAAATGTGATCACAGCTCAACTTCACATCAAACACAGACACATTATAGGGGTTTTCATATTGAAAACAAGAGCCTACTTAACTCAAGAACTGCAATCAGTGCCATCAAATTAACCCTGAAAACAAAAGTGAGGTCAAACAATTCAGAATGATGTACTGCTAAGGTCAAAGATGCATTCTTGTTAGGGTAAGAGGAAATAACTTGGGGCAGTCAAACAAAATCAGAATAGTTAACATACCAGGAGGGCTTTCAGATACCAAAATGATATGGTTTGCATACTATCTACTCAAATGTGCTGCACTGTGAAGCACTTTCGACAGCGCATGAACAGTTCAGGGACTGTCATACAACAGAGATTGGGTGCAATGGTATTTCAATGACAGGATATGGAAAAAACATAAAGCCATTTGGTACTGGAACAGATTTGCTGTCAGAGCCATGCAAGACACACCCTCCTAGAGCAAGACTCAGCTTACACCTGAAACAACTTACCTTCCCTGGCATAGCTCCTACCACAGCAGAATAAGCCATCAGAGACACTTCTGTTCTGCCAGCTGCCCCAGGACATGTAATTACAGACAGTCCAAGAGAAAAAACACATGCACCCCTCTCAGTAACATGACTATGTTCTCCACTATATACTGCATCCTGCACAGTGGAGCAGCTTCTTAATGGCAGCCAAAATGCTGGTTGACTTGAGCTAGGCTCGACAGAGCAGTAAGGGAAAGAGTGTGCATTGTGAGGAAGGCTCTTGTTGTCTCACAGAAAAATGGACTGGAACACTATTAACCATCAATTTTCTATGCCTCTGTTATTCTGAAAAGCTCTCTTCACAAGCCATTATGGATGGTACAAAAAACAAGCACACATCTCCTGCACAGCCTAGAGCCTGATGGTTGAAGTGACCCAGGGTCAAGCATTTTAGATCTGCTTCTGTCTTTATCGGAGACAGGATGAAGTAGCTTTTGAGTCTCCTCAATATCTTAGCCTAGTTTCCGCTGTGTTCTTCACATTGTTTATGTGCACTCCCACCCTTTGTCTTCAAGCAATTCTGTTACACACAATAAGCCACCACAGACAAGTGTTAGCAGCCATTACAATAAGCAAACCCAAAGTATTTTATCAGATTCAACTTTCCTAGGAAGAAAGTGCATGATGAGTTACATGCAGAGAACTTGGTCTGCCCAGTGAAGCACAAAGGAAGACGCTTAATTAGAGATTGCTGCTTACCCTCTGACCTCACACAGGGACTCTCTAGTATCCCAACCCAAGCTCCTTGCATGCCAGTCACCACTGTTAATCCAGATACCACTGTGTTGCCCTGAGTCACTTGTTTGTTCTGTAGTAGCTGTGTGAGTAGGTAACATCATACACTGAGGTGTGGATGCAAACTAGCTTTAAGACAAAGTTTTTCAAAGCCACCTCCCCTCTCCAAATCAGTGTAGTTTTTAGAAGAATGATCAGAAACAAGATCTCAGCACTGACCTATCAGCCACGGGTCAACCTTCAGATCCCCCATATGCTGCTCCTCGAAGAAAAGGAGAAGTCTGTACTTGTTCCTTGGCATCTACAAGGCTGCTAAACAGCCATGCCCACTCCCACAGTTGCTTTGACAGAGGATGCATGAAAACGCATCTTCATGCATTTGGAAATGAGACCAATTATTTTCAGAGCCATGCAGATATAGAACAAGCTGGCAGCATCAGTGATCTGAACTATTACAAACCCCTATAAGTCGTCACCTACAGCTATAAATAAAACTCCTCATGTTATGCCACCTTCAGCAGAAAAGAAATACAGATGAAAATACGAGCAATGACTTCACGTGACTTATCCCAGCCATAAGAGGAACGAGGTCTTCGTCTGGAAAGTCTGATAACTCCATACACTGTGGAAAATCCCCTTCTTAGGAGCAAACCCACGCTTTACAAGAAATTGCAGAAGGTTAAAAAATGAGCAGCAGTAAGTTGAAACATATTGAAATTAAGCTTTTAATAAAAGGAAGGCAACAAAAACCCCACGGATGAAACAACACAGCCAAGAGATTGGAACCTAAACACCACTGAAGAGGAGACAAAGGTAAAACATAAACGTCATTAACCCACGATACCCAATAGACATAGGCCAGCAATAACACAGATAAGCTCATTCACAAAGTGTAATTTTGACACTGCAATACAGGTTCCAGTAGAATATTAAAACCAAGACAAGACCACAATTGACCAAGACAAGGGATTTGCTACTGCAGAGCCATTTCTTTCTGCATCATATTTTAAGAATAAACGTTCATTAAACCAAAGCAGAACTCTTTCAAGCAGCTTGAAAGGAGAAAGCGATAGAAGTACAATGCTGCCACAAGAAGATAGCTGGTGGCAGCAGCTTCTCACACAAAAGAAAAGGAAAAACATGAAGACCCTCATGAATCCTTATGGATCTTCTACCTTAAAAGAAAGTATCTTTCTGTGTTAGCGTGCTAACAAAAAGCCCACTTTGCAGAAGGGCATCAGAATAGGGTCAAGGAATGAGCACTCACAAAAACTGCTTAGCTTTAGAAGCTCATAACAACTGTCAGTGTGCAAGTCGGGCAAAGTGAAGAAAACAGACAACTCCGTCCCTGTAGCATGGTTGCCACCTGCCACTGTGCTTGCCCTCAACGGAGACAGCTTTCCTCTAGAAGCCATCTAACAACCGGCCGCCACAACAGCGACCTTTCCAAGTGCAGAGCTGCACCCTCCCCAGCACACGCACGTCGCTGGACTCCCAGCTCTGCATCCTGCGCTCAGCGGCAGCCGCCTGAGCCCCAGCAGTGACACATGGCTGCGAGGTGCTCAGATGCTGCAGTGCAATGGAGCACTAGAGGGAAGGCAGCTCTTCCTCCGAAACCACAGTCCATTTCCTTCTCTTCAGGAAAGCAAGTGTGGCAAGGTCCCTGCAGAAACAAACCTAGCTGCAGGGGATCCCAAGACAAGCGCTCCAGCTCTACACCCTGGGTGTCTGATGGCTCCCTTGCCTGGCTGCCAGCTGGCATCCTGACAGCAACAGAAGCAACGAAGAAGTGAGCATCTCACGCCAGCACCCGGACTGTCAGCAGACCCGATGACACTCAAAGAGCACACTCTTCGCCTACAAGGGTTTTCCTCACACACCACAAGCGAGGATTCCTCTTTTTCGCTCTGCTTTTAAGCAAACCCTCGGAACTGCCTCCCCGGCCCCACGGAGCGGGCACACCGCAGCCGGGAGCAGCCACCCGGCCCTTCCCTCGGTCCCCTGCCCCGCTCATCTTCCTCACCAGGAAAAGCGCATCCCCATACACCACCTCCGACCGCCGTGGCACGCAGCTCGCCCCAGCCCGCTGCCGCACCGGCCCCACGGCTCTCCGGGGACCCGGGGCTCGGGCTGGGAGGGCAGACGGGCGATGTCGCGGCTCAGCGCCCGCAGGGCGTGCGCGGGCCTTGCCGCGGGCGGACTCACCCTTGAAGAAGCGCAGGGCCAGGCCGTACAGCTCCTCCAGCGAGAAGCCCCAGCGCCGCTCCAGGCTCAGCGCCGCCTCCTCCGCCGCCGCCTCGCCGCCGGCCTCCGCCTGGCCCGGGGAGCCGGGGCCCGCTCGGCTGCGCCCCGCCGCAGGGTCCCCCTGCTCCGGCCGCGCTTCGCAGTGCGGCGCCTCGGGGTTGGGGCTCAGCGTCAGCCCGTCCACCGACACCTCGAGCCGGTCGGAGCTCAGCACCGCCGCCATCCTCCACCCCCCCCCCCCCCGCTATG
>JAOEHY010034267.1:0-18509 GCA_025447955.1 Psilopsiagon aurifrons | reverse complement strand
TCAGGAGCCTTCTCCTCTCCAGGCTGCCCCAGCCCCGCTCTCTCAGCCTGGCTCCATGGCAGAGCTGCTCCGGCCCTGCAGCAGCTCCATGGCCTCCTCTGGGCTCATCCAACATCTCCACGTCCCTCTGTGCTGCTGCCCCAGAGCTGGATCAGAACTGCAGGGGGACTCACAAGACTGGAGCAGTATTCAGTGGTGCTGCCTTCTGCCGGAGGAGCTGAATTAACCCAGCCCAACCATGTCCAGGTTTGAGGAAACCAAAGCTCTGTGATTGCCACAGATGTGGAGGATCTTGCTTTGGCTGTTACCATGGCTGGAGTTGGTACAAGTTCCAGTGATGGGGAAACAGCAATGCCCATGAGGCATCAGCTCTGGCTGGGATGCTTCTGTCCTGATATCCTCCAGAAAACTTCAGGATGCTGTTACTGTTCTAGATCTGTACAGTCATTGGCGCTGTCCCATGGTTGTATCTCACTCCAGTGCTACTACATGGGAGCAGCAGGCAGCAAACTTGATCCCAGACTTCTCCACTGAGATATCTGATTCTCAATGCATGGGTCATCCTCCAGTGCAGGGGCTGCCCTGGTTTTGCTAAGAATTAATCTTGGAGCACATGGGCTTGTAAGTGAACTACTGAACACAATGCCACAGGAAGCAGAAAGTGGAAAACCTCTGTACCTTGGTGCTGGACTTTTCAGAGCTTGACAGCACGGTAAGGCATAGGCTTTCATGGGCTAGAGGCAAACTATTCCCTAATCCAGCCCTGGAAAAGACACCTGGAGCAAGGGTGAGGGAGATGGTGACGATGAAGACTGATGCTCTTGTAGGAGTGATGTAATTCATGGCTTGTACCTAAGGACTTGGGTATTTGAGGTGTGCAGGATGGTTTACATCCTGCCTCCTGAACTCCATGGCAGGGCAAAGGGCTCTGGGATCATGATTGCTCTGGAAACCTTTCAGCACAACAGCTCAGACCGTGTGGGTGCCAGGGGGGAGGGAGGTGAGCAGCCACTGGAGCTTTTACCTCCCTGCTTTTTGCTTCCCCAAGTCCTGACATTGTTTGGAAACCTGCTGCCTCTCCAAGTCATTAAGGCTGCTTTAATGGCACTACGCCTGAGCTGGAAAGATGTAACCCGGTCCAACAGGAATGCAGGCGGATGAAACCTGGCTGGAAATGTGCCACTGGAGAGCGCAGCTGTGGAATGCGGGTGCCAAATGGTACAGAAGGTTTTCGCTGGCTACCAGGAGAGCAGTTCATTGGGCTGATGGATGTCTGCTCCGAAGCGCTGGCAGGAAGGCACGTGCCAAGGTATTTGGCATTACTGGGAAGCAGGTGCTGCTCAGAGAAAAGGTGAAACTCCAGTGCCAAGAGCAACAGCAGCGGCAGAGAAGAGCCTGTCCTTTGACGTGTGCCAACGGCAGACGTGGCGGTGCATCCACCAGCACCATCTCACCCCTTCGTGCTCTGCAAGGTCTAGACACGGCGCCAAAGAGCTGCTGAGCAAAAGGCTTTTTTGGAGCTATAATTCATTTCCACATTCCTTCCACCTTATTTTTTTGCACCGTGGTGACCAAGAGGTGCACGGTGTGCTGCAATGCATGCTGCTGAGGATCAGCTTCCTATTTGGTGCTGCAGGTGTAGAAATCAAAGCACTGAAGGGGCTTAAGTGGCTTCTTCCAGAGCAAGTCAGGAGGTGAGAAATGAACCCATGTTCACTGGGTCCCCACCTAATGCATCATCCATGATCACCACCATGGTACAGAGACAAAAGGATGTGTTGTAGTGCCCCATGGAAACACGTACTCCATGTCTGCAGCATCATTGTGGTGCTATTTCAAAGGACTGGGCTTACCCAAAAGTTTAAGTCATTGCACTGACTCCATAAAAACAGCCCACACTTAAATACACACAACACAACCATGTTGCAATCCAAGCTTAGAATCATAGAATCAGCTAGGCTGGAAAAGACCTTTAAGATCATCAAGCCCATCCATTACAAAAAGCATTTTACAAAGCTTTTGTGACCTTAGCAAGTGCCTTGACAAAGTTGGGTGTCTTTTTATATTAAAGCCTTGGCTTTTGGATTGTGTTATTGCACGCAAATGTGGTTCTAACAAACGAACGTCCCTAGGCTTTGGAGCTGTAGGGGAAAGCTTGAAAAGACCCTGAGTCAAAAACGGGAAGGAAAATGGAAAGAGCTCAGGATTTATTATCTTTCTTATTATTATTTGCCTGGTTTCTGAGCTTGTCTTCTGTTTTCTTTGGATCTAGTTCACGATTTGTGAGCTCCTGGGGCTGACAGAGCTGGGCTCCAGCAGAAGTGCCTGACGGCTGCATTTCTGCTCAGGCAGCTCTCGCAGACTGTAAGCAGGACAAGCCAAACACCTTTGTATTATTCTTGCTTTCCTAGAGGCTAGGGAGTGAGTTGGTTTCCTCATGGCTTTCTTTCCTGGTTGAAACACTCAACTCCCATCCCTCTTCCTCTACTTTAAATGCAAGACTCCTCATCCCACTGTGGCTGAAGTGAGTAAATCCCTTTATAAGCTTTGAACCTTTCCCCTGCAAGATGCTGAATATAAATAAGTAACATTCCAAGAGCTGTGAATTAAACTGAAAAGGAGCCAGAAAAGCATCTTCTTGGGCTATCACCGTGGGATGGAGGGAGCAGTATCCCAAAGCCCTTCCTGGGGTACCTGGCAGATGTGATGTGCACAGGTTTGCATTGGCTGGGGCAGGTCCCATGGCATCTATAGGTAAATCTCATGGCACAGTTCCTTCCCAAATGGGGACCTGGCTTGCTCCTCTGCCCATCCGCACATCTTGAGATGAACCTATATTTTCCTACACTTAAACATGGTTAATCTGGACCTAAGCCCAAAAGTACATAATGTTACAAAACGTGCCAGTAATGCGGGGGAGAAAGAAGCAAATCTGCTACTTTCCTCTGGTATTTTTGTTATGATTCATGTTCATTACAGGCTCACTGGAAAGCTTCAGTCTTTGCTTTGGGGCTTTTTTTTTTTTTGGCCACTTTGTTGGCTTGGCAAACATCAGTGTATTTTGGGAGGGTGGAAGGGTCAGAGAGAAGACCAGTTGCTGTCCCTGGAGCTGGAGCAGATAAAATGTGATGGAGCAATGCAGTGAGGGCTCAGCTCAGATTTGTGAAACTATTAAAATACCAGTTTGTAACCAAAATGACTTTTTAAAGGTCATCTCTCATCAAGCTGGGGAGAGGATGCCTTGACTTTCTGGATGCTGGGTGACAGCACCTGGAAATGCAGGGTCTTGGCTGGCTTTGGAGGCACGTTTCTTGTGCAGTTATGTGGTTGATGCTTTCATGGGGACACCAAGTAGTTGAGGTGCTCTACAGAATTATTTCATGTTGGAAGTGTTTGTCTGGTGTCCTGACTCATGAATTCAGCGTGAGATGCAGGGGACATCATGGTGGGAAGGCTGGGCTGCAGAGGGATGTCTGCACATTAGGTCTTGTGAAGTAGTGTGGGATTTGGAGTAATGTTTGGCTTGGCAGCCTCTAGATCCGTGTGACCTCCTGGACCCACTTAAGAAACCATTTCAGCTGGCTTCCTGAATCTGTGAGGGGCTGACCTGGGTGAAAGGCTCTTCCCTTTTCATGGCAACTGCTTTTGGAGTAGCAAACCCCATCCGCAGTCCAACTTTGTGTTATTTCCTCATGTGTCAGTATGACAGCCACCATTTAAACAGAGGAAAGAACCCAACTGGAGACTAAATTAGAAGTTTGTTGATTTTTCACTGAAATTCTCCAAGAAAAAGCCTGGAGCTCACAGCAGCATCATGCCAGAATGTCTTTTTACCACCTCCAGACCTAGATGCATGCTTGGCCCAAAAAAAAGACATATTAGGTGCAATGAAGCTGTCCCTCTATGAAAGGCTGTCGGAGGAAGAGGACGTGTCCAGAGGCAAATGTACAGGGAGACACCAGAGCCTAGTATTTTATACTACACACATGCAATTGAGCATTACTGGAGTCTATGGGAGGCCAAAATGGCTATGGGTTGGGAGAGTGAAGGAGAAACCCATGAGCATGAGAGAACAGAGCATGACAATTCAGATAGGATCCTGGAATCATGGATTTTGGTTGGAAGGGAGCTTAAAGCTTATCCAGTTCCAGCCCCCTGCCGTGGGCAGGGACACCTTCCACTCGAGCAGTTTCCTCCAAGCCCTGTCCCACCTTGTCTTGAACATACTCTTTTTGTCCAGAGACCTGTAAGTCTGTTCACTGTTCCAGGGATGGGGCAGCCACAGCTTCTCTGGGTGCCCTATGCAGGTGCTCAGCACCCTCACAGTAAAGAACGTCTTCCTTATCTCCAACCTGAACTTCCCCTGTTTTAGTTTGAGCCCATCACCCCTTGTCCTATCAATACAGTCCCTGATGAAGAGTCCCTCCCCAGCATCCTTGAAGCCACCTTCAGGTACTGGAAGTCTGCTTATCCACTAGGATATGCTGGCAAGGGTATAAACCCAGCCTCTGGCTCTTGGATGCACCAGGCAAATTGAGGTGCTGCAGTTGGCAGTGGCATGTATGGAATTAGCTGCTGGGGATGCAAAAATCAATTATTGGTGTTTTTGCAGCTCTGAGCCAGCCTTGGTGCTGGGGTCCTTTCTGTGGACTTTGTCTACACTGATCATTTTTATTGTCACAGCAAGGGAGGAGGAGGAAGAAAAATGACCCCTTTACTACTGGTGGTGGGGATTTCTTAAAATATTAAGCTGATACCTAAATGCCAAGCCTCACAGCAGTAAAAATGTAAGCTGCTAATAAAAGAGAGTTAATGTTTCACAGCGTGTATGTTTCTCAGGGTTTCCTGCTGATTTCAAGTGACTTTGCTTTGGCCCATGAATTTTGCCTTAAAGCAACATTCAGCCATTGTGTTATAGAACCCCAGACTGGTTTGGGTTTGAAGGGACCTTAAAGCTCATCCAGTTCAAACCCCTGCCACTGACAAAGACACCTTCCACTAGATTCAGTTGCTCTGAGCCCCATCCATCCTGGTCTTGAGCATATCCTTCTTGTCCAGAGCCCTGTAAGTCTGTTCTCTATCAAAATCTAAAATCAAAAAATGAAGTCATAAATAAGTTATGATCAAGGTATTGCTCTATAACAACAAATGGTATAATGGTGATAGTATCTAAAATCCATCATTGTATTCACCAATGACAAGGGCTTTGCCATAAAACCCAAAGCCAGTTGTAGAAGATCCTGATTCCAGGATCAGGATCACAGGTTTTGGTTCACCATGTGTCTTGTCATCAGCCCCAGTGAGATCTGCAGGCACTGTCATGGAAGTGGGTCCGCTTGCAATAAGTAAAGGGCAAAGCAGTACAGAATATAGAAGATACCTATTTATTTTGATCATATGGTTACCACAATCTGCCCTTATTTCAGTGTAAATGCAGACTTCTCTGTAAGATCATGACGTGCATTCTTGCAGCAGGTCCTGAAGTGAATACTTTCAATGTCTATTTCTGCTTCCATTGCTGAGATCTTTATCCATCATTGAATTCGCAGCAGGCTGCAGCCTGGCAGTCCAGATGTATGTCATCTAATAGGGCAGAAAGTGTTTCTTTAGAAGAAACATACATATGAAGCTTGTGTCCTTGGACTTCCTACTTCTAATGTTTCTTTGTAGGATTTGAAAACAAAACAAGAAACAACAACCCAAAAAAGTCCCTTTTTCATGCAGTAAGTAACTAATTTAATCAATCTGATCCTCCCTTGAGAGGGTTTTAATTCTGTATTAATTCTAACCAGGCTCTCTCTGCTGTAGCTACTTTAATGGCATTCTATGAGACGTGGCAGTGCTGTTATGAGTCCTCATTATAGGCAGCATCCAAGGAAGGGAGGACGTTGGAGCAGTCAGGATGAAAGAGTGACCTGAAATATTGCCAGGGTGGAAGGATGGTGCATCACTGGGCAGGGGTGGCAGCAGGTCCCTGAACCACAGGGCAGGATCTGCTTAGAGAATGGACAGAGCCTCCAGGCTGAGAGTGGTGCCTCTATCCAGGAGAGTGTGGGCTTGGGGAGGAGCAGAGTGAAAAATAGTTTCCAGCTGATGGAAAATACTAATTTCTTCTCTTTTTTGCCCACTTTTTGTCAATTTCCTGTTTCTTTTTGGGGACAAGAAGTTAAACCATTGCCCCCATTTGGAAATGGAAAGTCTCTTCTTCCCTAAAACCAGAATTAATTTGGGAAAGACTGAAATGTTTCGCTTTGGTGTTTCCAGTCACTCCAGAATGCTCTGATGTGTCCCTGCAGGATGGGTTTTCCCAATTTTTTAACTTGATCTCATGGGGTGGAATTTTCCACCTAATTCTGCAGGAGAAAAAAGGAAGAAAATCACTTTGGAGAGAAACAGCTCTGGCCCCAGGAGCAGTATCTGGGTGAGGAGAGAGACCTGATCCTCTGGAGAAGGAGCTGTCCCCAGGAGGGCAGCAAGGGGTTGGAACTGGATGACCTTTAAGGTCCCTTCCAACCCAACACAACCTGGCTTTCTCTGATTCTACCTTGTGCATGCTGGGACGTGCTTCCTTATATTTTTTTGCGACACCACAGGTTTTGCAGTGAGCGCTGCCAGGCAGAGCCCATCCTTTCCCCTTCTCCTTGAGGTTTCAGTGGGTTGGGATCCTCAGCAGTGGGATTTCAGTGGGATAGGGCGAGATGTGATCCTTAAGTAGCACAGCTTAATTTTACCTTCAGTTCCTGCCAGCACATCCTGCATGTCATCTTCTAAATGACTATATATGTATCTACAAATGACTTTATTCAAGTCATTACTGGTCTAACCCCTTTGTTGAGAGCAATGTGAACATGTGCCTCATTTACTGAGGCAAAATTGCAGCCCACGGTTCTCAAAATCAAAACTAGCTTCTTTAATTCTTCTTTAAAGAATGCATTCAGCCAAATCATCAGGTAATGAGCTGGTTTGGGCTCTTTTTTTTCTGCTAAGATTGTATTTTCATTTTGTTTCATGACTAAATGGTTTAGGAATCTCAATCAGGCTGTTTCAAAGCCCTTTCTGCCTCCTTCAGCTGCCCTGGCATATTAATGAATTTGGAGGAAACTGCTAGAAGCTGAGCTTTGTGTATTGTTGCTCTGGATCAGTCCTGGGTTTGCTTAATTTTCTACCAATGGCAGAAATAGAAATACCATATCATGATCAGCTGTAGCTTTAGAAGGTACCAGGGAGGTGAGAAGGTGTTTAGTTAGCTTTTCAGTGCAATGACAAACTCCATCCCTTTTCTTTCCCCTGCAGTCCCAGATTGTGAGCTCAGGATGCTTTAAAGCAGCAAGAAGTAAACCATAGTGAATATCTATGCAAAAGAAAGGCTGTGGATGTTGTGACAGCCGCAGACTGCCTTGCCAGAGATGGCATTTGGGGTTGGAAAGGTGGAGCTGTGGGTCCCTGTCCCATTTAACTGTGCTGATGTGCATCTGGAGCTGCTCTCACCCAGCTCCATCGGCCCTAAGCTGCTTTCTCCAGGGCTGTTTACACCATAGGTGCTTCTCCTGCTGGCTGCTTCCTGTTGAAATGTTTGGCTCTTCCAGAGCTGGCTCTGCTCTTGTGAATGCAGCCTTTACTTCATGTTCATGTTTAGGAAGCTCCCTGGCAGTGTTCAAGGCCAGGTTAGATGGGGCTTGGAACAAGCTGCTCTAGTGGAAGGTGTTCCTGTCCATGGCAGAGGTTGGAGCTGGAGGAGCTTTAAGGTCCCTTCAACCCAAACCCGTCTGGGATTTTTTATTAATTGGCATCTGATTAAGACGATGACTTCACCAACAACATCCCTTCAGTTTGTCATTGCAACCTATCCAACCCTACCCCTGCTACATCATCAAACTTGGTGGGTGGTAAACAGGAGGGAATGAAGCCCATGAAAAGTTTTCAGCCCATGGCTTACTGAAATGGGTAGTTTCCTGATGAAACCATCAGGTTTAGGCTTGTATTACTGGATAAAAGACCAAGGACTAGTGAAAACCAGGAAAACTTCCATCATCGGGGCTGGATTTAAACCAGCTGAGAATCCCATTTAGCCCCATTCCACCCCAGAATCATGCTCTTGTGCTCTGATGCTCCAGCTGCAAAAATCCCAGTTATCTGGGGGTTGTACAGCAAATGTAACCCACTAACCTCGGGGGCCGGTGTCACGTCCCTGTTGCCCAGAACACACATTGCTGGATTGAGCAACACTCACAGGCACGTTCTGCTGTTCCTCTATCCCTCCATCTCACATATTTACTTTCCTTTGTGGTGGGAGGCAGGGAAGTCTCTGACTGCACTGAGGAGTGATGATGTGGAGGAATGGCGTGTCTGCATGTTGTATGTTGTAGCCAGTACAGTGGGATGCAGTTATCCAGTGCAAACCACTGCTGTCCTGGCCTTTCCCTAGTGATGCTCAAGTTTCCGTATCATTTTCTGCACTGGCCAGGCTTGCTCCAAACTGAGGAAGGGATCTGTGAAGTGCTCTGAGCTTCTGGTTGTAAAACTCAACATTGTAGATTAGAGCATGACAGCTACGCAGCCGTGTGCCCACCCGTCTTCTGGTCAACCTTCATCCACAAGCTGAGCTACACAGGTAATATTATTTTGTTTCCCCCTGAAAATGCTTGTGTGTTTACATATTCTTAGATAAAATCCTGGCTATTCACTATCTGGAGACACAGGGAAATTCTGCTCAGAGTTAGTGGCATCCTTCTGGAGTGATCTGTCTTGATCTGAGGACAAGATCTGGGTTCTATAGGTGTGAGTTGTTATTCTGTGCCTTGAAAATGCTTCACCCCATAGCCTGTGGATTTAGATGAGAAACACAGTCTTGGTTTCAACAGAATTTGGATCAGCCCCCAAAACAGCACATTTCTTGTTTGCATTTCACATCCTCGTTTAAGATTAATTGATACGGTTCCCTACTCGGAGCAGGAATGAGGGTGGAAGGGAGAACTCAACTCAGCTTAACCCCCAGTGTTGAAATCCATGCGAGGAATGCCTCGTTTTATTTTCCTAGCCTTTCTTATCCTGCTCTGCTCCTCCTGGGAGCTGTTTGTAGGAGTGTTTTGGTGTCGTTCTATTTTTGCTAGCCTTCTCCTAATCCACCCAGCTCTGTGGGGTATAGGAACATTTAACATAGCTTCGTGTCATTTCCGTGTTGATCTTGCACACTGGAATTTTATTTTAATGAATTACACATATATTTTACTCATGAAAGCAGACAAAAGGCAGCTTCAAAGTGGGAGGAAAAGACCCATCAAGGACTCCAGATGGGCAAAGTGGGCAAATGTTGGATGGTTTTGGACACACCACAATTGCCATCTATGTTTTATCCATTATGTTATGGTTTCAGATAAAGGCATGTGCTGAGATCAGCCTCTGAATGCATTTAATATGTAGTAATTCCCACACTGAAGGACAGAAAACCATGAAGGGAACTCACGCAATGGTATGTGCTGCTAAAGCACAGGCTATTTGAGACGCCGACTAAGGCCAGGGGCTGTTTTATAGGACACTGAAGAATACAGTAGAGAATTAATAAAGGAAGGAGAAGAGTATGTGGGTTTGTGGTCCCAAAATTACTTGATTAGTGAAAATCCTCATGCTGACTCCAGCCTGGCTGTGAATTGGAGACTTGAAATTAGATTGCTAATGTCTTCAGGGCATTGCTTACTCGTGAGTGTCTCGTATCCTTGGGGTGAGAACCTCTTGCCCCTGCATTGGGTGGCTGAAATCACTCTCCCTGGAAGTGTTCACAAACTGCGTAGCTGAGGCCCTCAGTGCCGTGGATTAGTGGTGGCCTTGGCAGTGCTGGGGAACAATTGAAGGACTTTTCCAACTTGGTTGATTCTATGATTCTATAAGTGCATCAGGATCCTGCAGTCTGAAGAATGGTCCCCTGGGTCGAAACGTTTGGAGTGCATTCATCTCTTTTCTCAGATGAGCAAGAGGAGGCATATGGAAGCTTGGTTAATATAAGCATCTTGTTTTTAGCTATTGAGCTGAACATCATAGCAAGCCACCTATGCTGCTAGAGGGTTTGAAGTGAACTGCCCTGCTCCATGTGGACTTGGAGGTGCCACAGTAGCATCTCATGATGCACAGCATCCTTCCCAGGGTCTGAGAGCCCAGGACGCCTTTTGGGAGTTGTAGATTATAACACAAATACAAATATTTGGGGTGTTTTTTATTTGTGATTTTGATTTTTTTAATGGAAAATAGAGATCCTCCAATGTATTCGAGTTTCCTTGGCCTCCGCCCACTCTTGCATTGTTCCCAAGGGAGATGGCAGTGACAGTGCAATGATCTGTACTAATGTCAAGTTAATGAGAAAAGATCTGCTGTCAAAGCTGCTCACATCCTGTTGTGAAAATCAATTCAACAAGATCTCTTAAAGATTTTTTTCAAGCTTGATTAGGGTTTGTGGTTCTGCATTCATGCCTCATTTCTTAATGCCAGCCGCTGCAAAGACAATTTCCAGGGGCTTGTGTGGAGTTTAAGACAATAAACACAACTGGTGTGAGCAGAATGATAAAGTGAAACGCAAATCAAATAGGGATGGGTGGGAAAGACCATTATTCTGTCTGCTGAAGAGTGGGAGAGCTAGGATGTTAATCAGGAGAGAGGAACATCTGTAAAGATATTTGATTCCTGCTCTCTTCCTCTTCTCTGAATGATGAAGTTTTAGCACCATAAGTTATTCAAACCAGTATTTGGATGAGGACAGCACAGGAGTTGTACTTCCTGAACAGCATCCCTTGGATGTTTGAGGTTGTTTCACACAGAACGACTCTGAGTCTGTTCGTTCCTCACAGCTGATGGTCTCAGGTACCTTTGTCTTTCCCTCTCACAGGCCTGTGAGAGTGGACATACTGCCACGCATCCCACAGCTGGGTTGGTACCCAAGAGTAGTACTCCATCCATGACATTCCCTTTCCTCCTCCACATGTAAGCAACAAGCCAGCTGGCCAGGCTTATCCCAAATTTCAGCCTTAGAGTCTTTTTCTGGCTTTAGTAAGAACACTGCACATTCCTGCTCTGCTGTCTTGGCAGTGTTGGTGATGTTTGTCATTTGCTGCCCTCTTTTGCTTTCCAATAACCCGACTTCAGCAGATTTATATTTATTTCAGCTTCAAATACCTTAAGAGGTGCTACAGGAAATGTGGAGAGGGATTTTGGACAAGGGTCTGTAGGGACAGGCCAAGGCGAATGGCTTTAACTGCCAGAGGGGAGATTGAGATGAGCTCTTGGGCAGAAGCTCTTCCCTGTGAGGGTGCTGAGTGCTGTCACAGGGTACCCAGAGAAGCTGTGGCTGCCCCATCCCTGGCAGTGTTCAAGGCCAGGTTGGACACAGGGGCTTGGAGCAACTGCTCTATGGAAGGTGTCCCTGCCTGTAGCCAGGCATTGGAACTGGATGCCCAGCACTTCATCACCCTCACTGGGAAGAACTTCCTCCCCATGTCTAATCTAAATCTGCCCTCTGTCATTTTAAAGCCAGTTTGTTCTGGGTAGTAAGGCTGGAGTTGTTGGTAATGGCCTTCTGGGTGGTAGCTTCCTATGTTGTACGACCCCAGCAATGCAACTTTGGGTTCCACCCTGTCAGGATGTTGTCATTTGCAGGAATATTAAAGGAATATTAAAATAATTGTGATTTGGGCCTCCCCTCTGCAGGAGATTTGGTTTAATCATTAAAGAAATAGTCATTAAGTGAAATGAAATCAAAATGCCCTTTTGATGCTTACATGGTCAAGCTGTCACCTACCTTGGTAGTAAGACACTTGCATTTGCTGCTCCCTGCTTTGCAGCCTGGATGAAGACATTTGGTACCTGTTGGGGTAATTTACTGTCGCTGTGTTTGGTTTGGGTTCAGGCTGAGGTGACCCATGAAAGGCTGTGGCTCTCCTGGGGCCTTGGAATAATAAAGTACAGACTTTCCTAAAGCTCTTTTTTTTATCATTCAGTTATTTCTCACCATCCAGCACCATGTTCAAGGAGGCAACTCGCTCTCCTGCGTGACATATCATGTTTCTCTTCCTTTATTTTCATTTTTCCTCCTTTTTTCCCATTTGCCAGATGAGCTGCTTCTTCCTTGGGTGTTTCTGACTTTTATTTGCATTTCCTGTCCTCCACAGGCTGTGCTTTTTCTTTGCAATATTAAAGGAGGTTTGCAGTGGTAAAGATTGCAACGATAAGTCTCTCCCTGCAGAGATACACCTGTGCTAAGCATAAGCATATGCTGAACTTTGTGAGTACAAGAAGTTTGCTCCCAGGTTAGGGATAAGCAGATGGGTGCAGTTTTGCAGTACAAATGGTCGAAAGTGCAAAATAAAATAAGCAATGCTTATTCTGTTGGTATTTGCTGATGTTGGAGGATGTTGGATGGGGCTTCTATTGCTTCCCAGGGGTTGCAGTCCCAAGGCTGTTAGAAAAGGCACTGGAGAGAGGCCAATCCCTTTTTCCAGAAACACAGACAAGGCTGTGGTATCCGTTTCAGAAAAGCAGCAGCACTTCCAGGTGGGATAAAATATTCAAGGTTTAGAAAAGAAGAAACGTTCATTCTCCTGGTTGGAAATAGATCAGCTTTGTGGAAGAGCCTTTTTAACCTGGGTCCTCTCCATGTTATAGCCTCAAGAGCAGCTTTGGTTAAAAATCAGGGAAACTGCACTCTCACATGGAGGCAGGTGTCAGGAGAGTCTCTTGCACTGGATGAGAGGTTGGTTCCCAACATCCAGAAATCCTACAGGAATTTTACCTGGGAGCTCACGCATGTGACTGCAGAATGGGTCCATGAGTGGCTTCCAGAGGCACATGCTTGAGTTCTTCCCATAAAGTGAAGAAGGATGTTTCTGTTGCTGAGTATGGTGCATGAGGCTTTGTCCATTGGTGTTTCAGGGAGAGAGATTTTATTGTGTGAAACACTAAGCAGTGCTCAGATAGTGGTTTTAAACCATGTATTTATTGGAGTGACATTTGCCTCTATTTCCGATATTTCCAACTGCAGTTGTACCTCTGTACCAGGCAGCATGTCTTCATTCAAGACCAGGCTGGATGTGGCTCTGGGCAACCTGGTTTAGTTGAAGATGTCCCTACTCATTGCAGGGGGGTTAGAACTGGATGAGCTTTGGAGGTCCCTTCCAACCCAAACTGTTCTGTGATTCTGTGATTCTCTGACCCTATGATTCACCTGGCCATTGCAACTTCCTTTCTTGAGGGGGCAGATTGGGTGTTTTGGGGTGTTGTTGGGTTTATTTGATGTTTTTTGGTTTGCTTGGCTGGGTTTTTTGAAAGATCAGAGGGGGCAGTTCAACAAAACCACTCAGGTTGCAGCAGCATCTGAAAATTGCATGTCCTACTGAGCACACATGGAATAAGCAGCTTTTGTGTTAGCAAGAAAAAATAAAGCTCTTTCTGCCTCCTTCTGCTGTGTTTGCACACACTGCAGTACGTATTTTCACCCGTGCTTAAAGGCATGGTGGTAACAAAGAGGGGAGAGAGTCCCGAGGTCGCAGCGCAGCGCTGCCGACCTTGCAACGGGAGCTAGCTGTAGCGTCTTTCAAAGTGTTCTCCTGGGGTCCATATGTGTAGACTGGTAAAGCTGTTAACGTTCCCAATTAGGTTTTAATTTATCTTCGTTTCCTCAGCATTGCCATTAAAAGTCACACCATAAGCCATTAAACCTGCACATTACAGTCGCGGAGTTTTGTCAGGTGCTGGCCAGCAAATCTAACCATAGACAAGCGGCAGAAACTGGACTTTAATCCCAGCTTTTATAAAGAAAGAAATGTTTAAATGGGTCAGGAGAATTTCCCCTGGACATCTGTTTGACGTATAACGTGAGGATATTTAGAAGTCTTTTAAGAAAAACAAATAAAGGCTTCCACATTCCCAAGGACAGAAGCCATTTAATCTACTTGTACAGTCCTTTCAAGAATTTACCAGTTTGGCAGGAGATATATGTCATTAAAGAAACAACCAATAAGATTTATTACGGCTAATTTATGTCCGTAACAGCTAAGACATGGTTTTGGGTAGCAGAGCTCACCACGGGCAGTGTTTTCCTTCCTGCACATTCTTATTGTTTTAGTTTATTACAGCAGCACGTCTTGTGAGATCATTTATTGCTTAGCACGATGGTACGACGAAGCCATTTATTACGGGGAGACATCAACACATGGAGTGAGATCACTCCTTTTCCTTGGGGTCGGTGTACTGGAGGTGATGAAATCATGTATTTATCTACAACTTATTAGATGCGTTTTGATTGACTGGGGATCAATTTTTGTTTAACCAACTGTGCTGATGAGGAAGTTTCTGGCTGCATCGCTGCAATGTTCCAAAACAGCCGTTAAAACAATTATCAGAATACAGGAGCACGGGGCAGCCCCATAACACATGTTTGCAGCAAGAAGAGGACAGTTCTAGCAACTAAAAATATAAGCCAGATGGAAAACTCATCCAGCTCCGAGGGGGGAAGAAAAGCTCAACCTGTTGTAGGCTTTTTTATAAATTGGGAATGGTACAGTAAATGTTTGGGATAACCCAAGTCACCAGTAGGTCTTTCCTGCCATTGGTGAACTCCTGACCTTATTTCCTTGGAGGGCTGTTAAAATGAAGTCAGAGGGCAAGCAGAGTTATTTGCCAGCTCTGTTTTCACTTGTGTGGTCCAGAAAGTTAACAGATTTTTCTCGTCCCCCCTTCTATGAGACAGACACAATGACGAGGGGTAGGAAGAGATAGCTTAATTAACCCCCCCCAAGTTACTGAGGGAATCAGGGGCTGCCTGTGTGACATATGCTGTTGGAGTGGTGCTTCCCATCCCACCAAGCAAGACCTGTTTGCTTTGTTGAGGGCTGGGGACAGCACTTTATGAAGTTTTGAGTCTTCCCAGTTGTATGATGGTAAATAGCGACAAAGGGAGAGATTTGCTGCTCTGGTGTTTCAAATAGATGGAGAGAAGAGTCTGGTCAAGCGAGAGTTAATTCCTGTTGTGCCCCACCTCCTCTTGCAGGCTGGCCAAGAGGGTGGGTTGCAGGATGCATAGCATCTTGAGGTGGGAAAAGAGCATCATGACAGATGCGGTTCTTGCTTCTGGAGTAAGTTTAGGGCTGTCAACATTCCTGACCACTTGGCATTGAAGTGACAGTTTACTTGGCAGCTGGACAACAAGTCAAAATAAAGCAAAATGAATGAATAAGATGCAGTGTAATTCACGATGTCAGAAGATCATTTGAGGGCAAGATCTTGTGGGCTGGAGGCTGCACCAGACATCAGTCTTCATCCCCTTGACCGCAGACTGCAACTTCTCTGTATCTTCTTCCTGCTGATTGCATTGCAAAGTCTTTTATATGACCCTGATGTTCTTGAGACCCTGGCCTGAGTCACTTCAGTGTTTCTGAAGTGTCACATGACTGATGATGTCTATCAAACCCTTCCTTATGCTTTCGTTGGAAAATGACACAACAGGGAGATGGTGTTTCTGTATGGTCTTCTGCAAGAGACAGCTCTGAAACCTCAATCAAATTCACAGCTATTAGGCTTCTTTGTGCGTGGTGTCTCCAACCTCCATAGTGTCTCTGACTCAGCTTTTGGGGAAAATGCAGCCAGTTCCCTTGTTAGAGTTACCTGGGGTCTCCTAGGGAAAGCAAGAGACCAAAGAGCAAGTGTCTTCACTCCTGTTTATCAAATACTTGTTACTCCAGGCTTCTCTGGAGATAAAGAGATGGCCCAGGATGAGGTGTGATGACCTGTACCAGAGTCCTTCTCGGCACATCAGCTGCTGCAGGAGAAACAGAACTTGGTTTCAGGAGGCCAGACGCATGGGCAGAAGGAAATGAACAAGAGGAGATTATCCCACACTGGGGTAAGCAAATACATTTCCCGCGAGAGACTGGGGTAAAGCAATGACAGGAAGGCAGATGCCTTCCCCATGTCTCCATTCCCATGGCCAACTCAGTTAAGGAAAACACTTGAAGAAGAAACATTAGCCATTAGCTTTCCTTATTCCCTTCCTTCTGCCCTCAAAGCCATGTTCTGGCAGCCAGCCTGGGCTTTTATGTTGTTTTGAGGGAACCTGCTGGCATTCCTGACCCTTGTGTGTCACAGCCGGTGTTGAGTTCAACCAAAGAGTTTTTCCTCTTAATTTTCTGGCACAGGTTTCCCTGTTACTACTCCAGTACCCCAAATAAACATCATTAGCCCCTCTGAAATGTGCATCCCACAGTTGTATGGACCTCTCTGCTCTAGTCCTTTTAGCAGGAGGGGTTTGCTTTTCCTTTGTAAGAGGCTTTTTTTCCCCCTCTTAGAATCAGGTCATAATTAAAGAACCCACATGTGCACACCATTCCAGCAATTGATTCATGAACTACTGTATTGATTGCTTCCTGCTAATATCCAATTCCGCTGTCTTTTTGCTACATCCCAACCTTGCTCTGTTCTCATTCTCCAGGTTACTAGTGTGGGAAAACAGCATTTCCAGGGATGCAATTATTGGCAGTATCAGGCATCTGAGGCTGGGAGGATGCTCACACCCAACCAGCCCTGGTGTAGGTTAATACGCTGCTCATCTACGTGTAATCGCCCGTGGTGGTGATGAATTAGCATGACAAGCAGTGGCAGCAGGAATCTGAAGTGGAGCTGAAGGGTGAATCACAGGCAGCATGATTCATTTTATCGCCATGCTCCACAAACAGCAGCCACATGTTCCCTGGCATGATACAGCTCCGCGGCCCGAGGTGGATCATACACAACACCAACTACTTTCAGCTGTGCCGGTGCGATGAAATGTTTCAGACATATGGTCCCAGGGCTAATCCGCACAGAGACGATGCCTGGAAGGAGGGAGAAGGCGTTTGGGAAAGAGTGGTACATGTAAATGGATTCCTGGAGCCTGAGGCACATGGGGGGCTCTGGAGTTTGGATGGGGGGGAAGGAAAACCCTGATGCTAAGATGGTTCTGAAAGGATTTAGTGGCAAGATTGAGTATTTCCTCCCCCCAGAAAAACCCAAAACAAAACAAAATCTAATCCCCTTGCAAGGGATGAATTCTCTTCTCCTCTCTTAATGATTCAGCCCTGGGTCAATTCCCTTTGGAGCAAAGCAATGGAGTAACAGCTCTCTAGGACATACAAGAGGTCCAAAGGTATCCCAGTGCCTTGCCTCTGGGTGTCACCAAAACATTGCAGTCCCACTACAGACACTGTGCATGGCACCTTCTTCATACACATCATTTGCTAGAGATTTGAGGGAAATTCTGGTCATTTGGTGATCATTTGGTGAAAGAGACAGATTTTCCAAGGGTTTGCAGAATTATAATGCAAAGTTCTTTTTGTGTTGTAATTTTTTGCATAATATCTTTTGCATTTTGCAGAATTGTAACGCTCGCTCCATCTGTAGCAAGGGGTGTTTGGGTGATTTGATGCTGCAGGGAAATGAAGCAGAGCTGAGTAGTTGGTCTGGAGCATGAGCAGTTTCCCGTTGCTTCTTATTGCCCTCCCAGGATAGCCTGTCTAGGCTGGATTTCAGTGTGAGTGAAAGGACCCAAAAGAGCAACATCCAATAGCATGAAGGCTTAGGGAAGAGTGTGAGAACTGATCAGGTAAATGGGACTTTTTCCCTCTTGTGTTTTCCCAGCTTCTAGTTAATGTGATGGTGTTTACGTACTCTCTCAGCTAGACCAAAAGGTGCTATTATATCACATTAATGACCTTAAAGATCATTGAAATTGCATGGATTGGGGTGGCTGGTGGCAAATTTGCCTGTCTGTGTGCAGAGCTCTCCTCATAGCTATGTAAACCTGAGAGGTTTGTGGCTTGAAGGACTCAGCCATGCTTTGATGAAAACAATTTCTCATCCAGACGCAATGATGCTCACCAGTCTGAAGACAAGTCCTTAAATCAGGGTAGCCAAATATTCCTGGGGCACACTTAAATCAGCTTTAAGTGACTTAATTCAACTCAGGCTGATTCCTTATCGATTTAAATGACTCATTTAATCTAAACTTTAATATCAATCAATCTTTTTACCTTGCCGCTCTCATCTTCTGAGGCCAGAGAAATGGGATCCAGCTGTTTGTGTTTAGGTCTGCGAATGGCTGCCAAGGCGGAGAAATGTGGGTTTTTTGGTGTGCAGTTATCCAAACATTCCTGAAGGTTAGAGTGGGGAGGCACACGGCGTGGCATCCCTGACAGACCCAGCTGGGGGGGGTGTGGAAGGGCCTTCTCATCCAGCCCCACTGCACAGCCCTTTCCTGGGTGCAGCACCCAGGGTCTTCTGCCACAAACGATGGAGGTTGTGCAGCCCAGCTGGGCAAGCTCTGGGTGAGTTTTTCTGACCATTACAGAAGGTAACTAGGTATTGAGTCCACATCTTATCTGCTGCAACTTAAACCCTAACTTCTTTTCTTGTCCACAGTGACATAGAGAATCACTAAATAGAACCCCAGCCTGGTTTGGGTCGTAAGGGACCTCAAAGCTCCTCCAACTCCAACCCCT
>JAOEHY010034265.1:24495-45640 GCA_025447955.1 Psilopsiagon aurifrons | reverse complement strand
TGCTGGCTGTCACCAACCACCTCGTTGTTCTTCATGTGCCTCAGCATGCCTTCCAGGAGAATCTGCTCCAAGATTTTTCCAGGCACAGAGGTGAGACTGACTGGTCTGTAGTTCCCCAGCTCATCCATTTTCCCCTTCTTGAAAATAGGGGTTATATTTCCCTTTTTGCAGTACTCGGGAACTTCACCTGACTGCCATGATTTTTCTAATGTCATGGACTGTGGCTTAGCAACTTCATTTGCCAGCTCCTTCAGGAACTGCAGATGGATTTCATCAGTCCCATGGACTTGTGCACTTTCAGGTTCTTAAGATGGTCTCCTTAAAATGTATATTGTTATTTAACTGGGCTTCACTGAAATGATCAAGCTTATAGGTTTTGTATTTAGTTGTCAATTTTTAATGAATTACATGTACTAGTTTAAAATAATGCTCTTCCATTTATATATGTATTCATATATATAAAAATATATTTCTATATATATTTATATACATATTTTTATATATAAAGTAGCTGTATTCAATACCTACTGAACTTTCTTACCGTGAATGTTTTACCCATTGATCCAGTGACAATGAGAGAGCAGTCCTAAGTGAACTGCTCACTCCAATCTCTCCTCAGCAACCTTTTTAAGTATGTAACATCCTACCAAAAAGAAGAATTTAAATTTGTAGTGTGTATCTTGACATGCACATTTAAATTATAAGTAAGTTTATAAAATAATATAGTTAAGGTGTCAAGTCTTCACCATTTCATCCATTAAAGCAATTAAATAAAGTGGCACAGCTCTTTTAGGATTCTGGTACTGTATCAATTCCATTTGTTAACTTTGAGACAGAGTCAGTAAGGAGTAAAATAGAAAAGTTCCCCCTTCTATTTCAAAAATATTTTAGTGAATTTCCATTTGAAATGTGGTGATTTTACAGTACGAGAGACAGAATTCTTGCATTCATCTACATACAAAGCATGCACAGCAAGCTTTTCCACATTTCTATCCCATTACCCTACTTCAACAAACGGCAAACAGTACACCTTTAAAACTCCATGTAACCTAAACATTTTATAAAATCCACAGAAGATCAAATGGAACTTAATCAGGCACTTAATGTGAGCATGTTCCCAAGTGACAGGCAAATGACAGCCAAACTGAAACATGACTTCTAATCCTCATTAATCCTATACTTTTTGCTGCACAAGGCTGGCAATACTAGTTCCACTGAATTCTTCAGCTTTAGCTGAATAGAGAGTGTACAATTTGCCATTATTGCTTCCTATGAAATAATGCCTTATAAGGCAATGATCCCTAAGAAAGATTGATATATATATTAAAGGATTACTAAATTAGGTTATTATCACAGTGCTAATATCACTGTATCAGTAATAGAAAACTGCATTAACAAATGGATAAACTAATGACTAGAAAAACAACTAAATGAGTTAAAATGACTGAAATGTTTTTATTCATTGCAGAAGATATATAAGGGTAAAATTAATGTATGTGCTAAAAGAATAGCAAAGCAAATCTCCTGAGCAGTTGAATTTTCTATTTGTTTAGGATAACAAAAAACTTGATTATATTCATGTCATCTTACAGAACTACTCCTCTTACTTTCTTCTCAACATGAGGCCTGCGCTGTTGTAATTGTGTACACCATGCAATAAAACCAAATATCAACAAGTAGAATACAACAGTGGAAAACTTCTTAATTTTGTGAATATACCATTTGGCCATTTTAAATTTAAAAGCTTAAATTTCCAAAGCTTATAAAGTTAGTACAGGCTTCAATGCACTACCTGTTATTTAGGATTTATGTGAGAGAAAAACACTGAACAGCAAAAATAGTCAATCTGAGCCTGTGGAATCCCAGCAAACCACACAGAGCAAACACACATCACAATATAGAGGTCATTGGATGGCTGTCCTCTGCTGATGTTTGCAGGAAGAAGATCCATGCAGATGTAGTATATGATATTAATATTCTCAATCTTAATTTATGTTGATGTAGAAGAGGTCGTAATTTACAGTATAGGCATGTGTTTTAATGAACAATGGAAGGTATTCTAGCCTATAGCAGTAACATCATTAAAATGGGAAAATCTGCCTTTTGATAAATAAGTCTTCTTCTAAAATACCATAGCTTTATCATTCTTTACATGTTTTCTTAATCTGTTTTGTAACTGCAGTCACTGTGGGATCACTTTGTAAAATAAACTCTGGAAGTTTTGAAATTGTTGTAAGGGTTATACTGTTATTTATCTCAGAAAACTAAGAAAGCAAGGAACACCTTTAAAAACATAAGTCAAACACACTTAGAGTGATTATTTCTTCTCCTTTCTCTATATGCTGTAGTTTGATGATGGCATCCATGCTTAGTTTCCACCAGTGTGCTTTGAAGTTTAAACAATACACATACCTATAGCAAGAAATGTTGGCTTGAAAAAGCGGGAGAGTATTTAT
This sequence comes from Psilopsiagon aurifrons, assembly GCA_025447955.1. NCBI lineage: Eukaryota > Metazoa > Chordata > Aves > Psittaciformes > Psittacidae > Psilopsiagon > Psilopsiagon aurifrons. The sequence continues at coordinate 43,184 of JAOEHY010034265.1, read as the reverse complement.
ATACATTTTCTCATCAGTCAGGATTAATATTTTTGAATAAGACAAAAGTTGGACTTAATATTTGATGGCATACAGGCAAATTGCAGAGTTCTTCCAACAACTCACTAGAAGAGCAACAAATCCTTATCACATCATAGCTCTGGGTGACTACTCAAATTAAATGGACTAATTGGCTGCTTTGCAGTGGCAATGCATTAAGGAGACTGGAAGATTTCCTGTATTGTTTTCTAAACCTGGATTAAAAATCACATTGCTTCATTCTGTGCCACAGGGAGAAATTATTTGGTTCACAAAGTTCTAATGCAAATCAGGACTGAACTAGTTTGTTAATTTTTTAACAGTGCACAGTTAACTGTCAGAGAACTATGTATTCATATCATTAACTGTAATATAATAAAGCCATGCAATATTTGTTAACATCTACACACTTCTAAACCTCCTTCTCTAAGAAGTTTTAATCACACACACACTTGCACACTCCTGCATGCACACTCATCGTCTCTCACAGGATGAGTGGGTTACAAGCACACCTCCTTTTCTATGTATTCCTCTACTTATGCACACCTCTCCTAGGAGACTTGAGTGCTCTAGCTTTAGTTGAACCCATACCACTTTCTTCAATCTTCTGATCCACATGCTACGAAGAAGGCATCCAACTTCAGATATGTCTATACTAGGAGGGGGACAACAGGCCTTTTTGTTGAACCCCATACAGACAATATACTAGCTGGACGCAGACTAGTGTGTCTCCAAAAGGAAAACTATGCTTTCTGTTCTAAGCAGAGACTATGATGTCTGGGATGACTCCTGGAAATACCAGAGCAAGATTTGATAACTTCTGATTCCAGAATAATATCTCCCCCACCGTGTTATAAATTGCCTTGATTTTTTTTTATTTTCTACTCCTTCTTTCTTTTTCTTTATTTAAAAATTCTACTTCTTTATTTCAAGATTCTCTTTTGATTCTCCAGTTACTGTTCAATCTGATTGGCTGTCCTCCCTAACATTATAATTTTCAGGCTTCCTCTCTAACTTGCCAGTTTGAGGCAAAGACCCTCCAGACAGCTTAGTGTACTCACATATTCTATGCACTCACACTCTTATTTATCAGATGTCATTATCCACACCTTTTGCCAAAGGCATCACCACAACATCATATTTATCTATGAAAAAGCAAGAAGAAAATCTCAACAACTTCCTCAATTCATTCTTCACATTAAAAAAATAAACTAAAACAATAATAATGTAGTCATCTTCCTATTCTCTATAATTATTCAGTATGACTGCTCTGCTAATGAAGAATAGGGGGTGCCATGTAAAAAGTGAAGCAGTAGCTGAGGTCTCTGGTGCATTATCACTATGTCTCCTTCATTATTTTTTTTCCTTCTTTTTTTACTGAATAGCTATGGATGTGCCCTTGCCAGCAATGCATTGTGTAATAATGGCCTTTCAGAAACAAGTCTCATTCAGAGAAACACACAATTTGCTGCTGGCTATTATCTTCTACTATGTACTCACTGGCACTACTCATACCACTTGGGTCTAATCTAAAACCCCTGCTGAAGTCAGAAGAAATTGAGAGGCCTTTAAATATTTAGCTAACTGATACATGGAAACAAAATCTCTGCAGCATGTCTCAGTAAGCAAACATGTTCTCCATTGTAAGGGATAACTGCCTCAAAGTATCCAGAGAATAAAAACCCACTGAAACAAACTTCACCTTCCACCAAGGTAAACCACCATTTCCACACTACTTATAGGCCTTGCAATCTGCAAATTAAACAAAAATAGTTTCCAGAAATGTTCTATTAAATAATGACTATATAGCTTTTTCTGTTAAAAAGTATATTCTGGATTGAAATTAAGAATTTCAGTGGATTTGCCCTGATCTTTTAAACCAGAATTCGGTGCCTATTGCCAGTAGCCTCCTAGTACATTAGAAAGGAAACTAACCATTTTTAACTGTTAACATTTTATACTGTTTCCATTTCATATATTCTTTAACATTTCAGTTTACCAGCTAAACCCTAAAATTTCAGAAATTCATTCTTCTATGGTTCCATTTAGTTCTGTGAAAGGGAATGCATGACAGCCAGAAAAAATGATATGTAAAAAAATCAAGAATAAATATGTGCAATAAATTGAAAATTCTGATTGTCATGGTATTTTTCAAAAATATTTTAACATTGAGAAACAGGGGAAATTGTATACAGATTGAAATTATTTTCTTTTTTTAATTGGTTCCAGTGTTTTATTCTATTTCTTAAGAACTGTCTGACTATCATTCCTTACTGCGCAGAGATGTTCACAGTATCTGAATGTGTGAATGGATGCAGCAGAATAGCTGCTCCTTCAAATGTCAGCTCACAGGGACTTGGAACCCACAGCCATCAGTGATGGTGTGAGGAAACACAAAGGAATAAGAAACATCCATCAGTAGTCACTATAGCTGCCCTATGTCCCCTGAAAGTATGATAATATTTTCCTGTTTCTGTACTCCAGTTTTTGGGTTTTATCAAAAGATCCAGTGAAAATCTTGGCACTAGATAATTTTTTTTTTTTTTTTTGGGGGGGGGATATTTATAGTAACTCCTGTTACTATAATGAATTGTGGTTCTTTACACATACACTTTTTAGGCTGGAAGAGGTACCCTAAAATGAGTCTGAACTTTTTCTTATCCATCCAGATTTCCATTGATTTTTCACCGGTATCAGAGCTGGACTTTGAGGGCACTGTAAGTCCAAACAAGAGGGTTCAGTCTATACTGAAACTGTATTTTTTTAAATCTGAAATTTTTTCCAGTCCTATTTAAACACAGACTTAAGCTGATCCTTGTGAAGCTTTTATGCATCTAAATTAACTCAATAAATTTGCTCAATCTGATTCAGTCTGCTTTGGCATCTGCTTTTAATGTGGGCAGAACAGGATTTAGCAGCACTTTGCATATTGTTATAAAACTATTTTTAATCTCATTGTGATAAGCAACACACAGCACAAAGACTTGGCTACCATTCAGAGTGGGGAAGTGGTGTGTAATTATGATGGACTGTACCTGTCCTGAGCCGTTAAAATTACCCAGTTCAGTGAGTAGCTCATAAAAGGAGTTCTAATACATGACAGCAAGAATCTGGCTACTCTACTGGTCTGAAAAGGGAAAGAGAAGGTGTGAGAATATGCAGAGAGCTATCATTATACATGCTGGAAGCAGTTATTAGAAAAAAGGAGAAAAAGATTAAAGCAAGGGAACCAGGCAAAAGCACATAAGTCCCTTTTACATTCCTAATTATCATTCCAGGGAGGGCATTCCTGCCACTCTTTGCAAAGCTCTATATTGGTGGAAGGCGCTGGGATTTGGGGTTTTGGATCTGGTTGGGTGTGTGTGATGGGGCTGTAACTTACGAAACCTTAGATACATACTCAATATTGGTCTTTCTCTTATTGTTGTAATCAGAGTACAGACTGTTCCTTCCTGGGCAAGTACAACATTTCTCATGGACTTCTCATCACACTGGCACTATTACCCCACCTCAACAAGTAGTTTCTACCCACATTTCCATAAGTTTTCTCATTCTTGCAAAAGTGACTCTGGAAGGGTCACATTTCCATGAGCAGGCCTGCTTTAACTTTCTCTTAGTCAGAGATGAACTGCAAACACTTGGCAGCATGCCTGGACAAGAACACAAAGCACAGCCTTCCCTTTTCATTCCAGGCGTTTATCAAAGGATGCAGACATTGTTCTTGTCTCTCCTTGGGCCTGTGTTCCTCCTATGCTAATCACCTCTTTCAAGCAGCTGGTGGATCTGCCTGTTGGTGTGGCATGTAGTAATGGAAGTACAAGGAAACCTGCTGAGAAGAAAGCCAGTGAAACACAATCTAAACCAAATAGAATACTGCCTGCATTGCTGAAGAAAAGTCTCTGTAATTTTTAAGGAGTGGTCTTTTTTTGATCGTCTTGAGATGGTCCTTCAATGATGACCCCTACTCAGAATCTGGACTTTGCACTTCATCACTCAACAAAGGGTAAAGGTTGTATACATGGCAAAACTGGCCATAGAAAACAAGATTTCCACAAGGTGAAAATGTCTTGTCACACACTTTTCTGTGCAATTTCAGGTCCACCTGCTGCAGAGATACTCCTGTTCTTTGTTCATCAAAGCATGATGCCGCCAGATGGAAAAGGCAGAGGGTGTTATGTCTGGGGAGGTGTGGGGCACAGAAACACTCCTCCAGATGAACTCTGTCATCACAGGTGTCTTCAGGCTGAGCTATCACTAGGCACTGGCAATTCCCCAGAGGCAGAACCTGTTGTGCATGTTTGTAAGGTTTAGCTTTACTGGAACATACATGCAATCATAGAAGGAGGGAAACACTTTGATGGCCCAGGTGCTAATACCTTCAGCACTTCCACTAAAAATCTTGAGAGAAAAGCCAGGAAGTGATGGGAAATGTTATCATTGTCACAGGCAGATAATGCCTCAAAGTTGCTTGTGAAACCCTTTGCTACTCTAACAACTGGGATGCTGATCTCTGAAAAAGGAGCTGTTGTAACTTTTGGAACTCTGTATCACCAAATGTAGATTCTAGCAAGTGATAAATTTTCCCTAAAACTTTTTTGCCAACTTAAAATTTCAAGCGCATTTGTGTGAAGAATATTTGTTTGCCATATAAAATCATTCCTTGCCCCCCCAAAAACTAAATGCCTGGACTTGTGGCTATGCACAGACTGTACTCAGTCTTTCTTGTTACTTTTCCCTCTATTCTACCAAATAGTCTTAAATGTGACACTGAAAAAACTGACAACAGTGAAATATCTTGTAGCCCACTTTATCAAGGTTTTTATCAAGTATCCTTACTATTCTTATTTATATTACTGCGAGTCTGTATTCATTAGTGGAAAGAAGATACAAAGAAAGGTTATGGGGCCTCACTCCAGTTCAGGTGTCTTGCTGTCCATTGAGGTTATCTAACAAGGATCTTAGAGCCAAAACAACTTGTGGATCTGGGCCTCCCTCCAGATTTACAGTGGGGATAACAGAAATTGCCTTTAGTAGCTCTGTCGTTTATTTTAGAGGCCTGTGTTGCATGTTTGCTCCTTGGCAGGATGAGAGCTATGAAGTGAATAAATATACTTCAACCACAAATGAGCAAGCAAATGGAAGGAAGCGCTGTTTAAAAAAAAATGCTTTCAGTGACTTATTCAAATTACAAGAATGGCAAGAGGCATTTTCTAGGAAGGGAGTTTCTAAATTGTTTTATACAAGATGGTCTATTTTATGACTTCATTCTGAAAAAAAAATGTTAGAGGTAACTACTGTGAACGGAACAGCTCTGGCAGAACATGAACACTCCAGAGCTTGCTTTGTTTCAGAAAGAACATGTCATATCACCATGATCATCATCTGTTGCAACATCACAAAATACGATACTTAGATTATACTGCTGTTCCCTGTAAATCCACTTAGTCTCTTATTTCCCTCTCCCCCCACCCCCTCTCCCAGTCTGACCTAATTCTAGTGAGGAACAGCCAACTACTTCTTCCCACTGTTATGGCCAACAACTAGCTTCATGTATGACTTATTTATTTCCTCATTAGTCTTTCACGTGTTGGACATTTCTCTTGTTGGTGATATAATACATCTGATGCCAGAAGAGGAGCTGAATAAAGACCTCTTGCTGCGAACTTACAGTCATTAGTCACTGAGTACCTTCTGGATTAAATAACATAGAATATTACCTAATTATCCATATCATCTCAGTGCAACAGCAAAAGATGGGCCTGATTTTGAACTTTGGATTTCAACTCCAGTTTTGGATTTGCATAGCAATCAGGCTTCCAATTTACCTCTATGAATTAGTAAAACTTAATGTACTCTAGATTTTAAACCCCACATTAAAGAACGCTAATAAACCAAAGCCTTAGTTCTTGCTATTTTATAATGAGCATATTTGGGTTCATATTCAGGATTCATCTAATATACACATTTCCTTTATAAACATTAACTTCTACTGAACGAAAAAACACTACTGAAGAGATGAGTTTGACTATTATCACACATAATAACTAAACTTCTTTACCATACTCACTGCTTTATACTTGAGTTAAACTAACTAGGAAACTTCTCTTACTTTAAAGTCTCGTATAGAGATGAGCCAGCTTATTACCAGTAATAACTGTGTAGAAAGGAATGAGCCATACCATGAGGGATAGTCCCCAATAATTCTGACCTCAGCGCTAAAGTAGGTAGGTAGATATATTTGACTGAGAGTGTTTTTTCTATCCATAGCACAGTAGCACTTTCTCCAGCAGTGATGAGAGGACACAAGAGGAATGTTGGGGTGTGCTCATCTACAGCCACAAAATCAGGTAGGTAATCTTTCTAATTTTTCTGACTGCTGACACATTTAATTACATTGATAGGATGGGGTGCACTCTAGTACTGAACAGCGGGTAAGACTGCGCCACTCTATTCCTAGTCAGGCACACGTTTACTCTGTGTCCTGCTCTTGGAGGGCGTGTGTGTGTGTAATATTGCCTGGCTGTTGCCTCCTTGTCTAGAAAGCAAATATTCCTTGTCTAGAAAGCAAATATTCAGACACACATTTACTCTGTGTCCTGCTCTTAGAGGGCATGTGTGTGTGTGTGTAATGTTGCTGGCCATTGCCCCCTTGTCTAGAAAGCGAATATTCAGGGTTAGGAAGGGGTGGAAGAGTTTTCATTTGTGAGAGCCAAAAGGTGAGGAAGATAAACCAGCTCCCTGCAAGAGCTGAAGCACACTATCAGATCGATAACAAATATACTCCATGCTTTTCTACTACCAACACAGTCTGTGTTACTTACAGGCAGGCTTGTATTCTTTGTTGCTGCTTTTTCTAAAAGCTGTCTGTATGTGACAAAACCTGTGCTCTTAAGAGAACTCGCCCATTATCATGGAAGTTGAACTCTGAGGAGCCAGTTCACACTTACTTTTGTATTCACAGAAGGAGGAAAAAAACCAAAGACAGAAACAAAGCAGAAGTTAAGTATTTAAAGATTAACAAAAACATAAAGATTATTAAAATAACTCAATGTAGGAATCGTATTAAGGGAGCACTATGGAATAACAAAGTGCCTCATGTCAGTGATTAGCTCCTGGAGGACAGACCCCGGGTTCTCCCATAGAGCAATTAACTGCTCTTGTACTAGGGAAGAGTGCTGGAGCTTCTTTCAGCTTCTTCACACGAACACTGCACTTTCTCTGTCTCTGCAAAATGTCTCAAATGCTTTTTCCCACCCTCTTTTCTGTTTCTAATCTTTTCCTGGATTACTGAATGTACAGTGAAACTTCTTATCTCGAGCAGGAATTATGTTTATAACAGGAAAGGAACTCAGGGATCGAATGCCTCAGGGACTTGGAGGATGAGATGTAGAGACTTTCATCTTGAGGTTGCTTTCTTGAATCAGACCCAAGTTGGTAGTGACCTAAAATCGCCTCAGCCTAACGACTGTTTGGTCTCCACTGTGAAATTTGTTTGGTGGTCTCAGTTTAATTCCTGGTAAATACTGTTTGTGCACTAAAATACTTCCATAACTGGTATCCATGTTGGCAGTTTCACAGAGAGGTCAAGGGTTTGATGGGAACAGGGACTGAGTTATTCTTCCATGCTGCGTGCTGGTCCCTTCAAGCCATGTGAACTGAAGAGACAATGCAGTTTGCAGTGGGTCAAAGTCTGCTTGCTTGTTAATCCGGTTCCTTTCAAGAACAGAAATTGCACTAAGCTAACTCTGAAAACTTACTTATGATTGAGAAAAGCTCCATTCATCCCGGGTCCTTTTAACATGCTGAAGGCTAAGGTATCTCTGGAAGTTTCAGCCAATAAAGGGTTAGCAATGTCATGTCATAGTCTGATTAGCGTAGCTGATAGTAAATATCTGGATATAGATACAGTGCACAGACAGTATAATTCACATAAATAATGTCTCTCAGTCCCTCCACCCCACTGCTCATCTCTGGTCTCTTGCTCTTACTGGCATTTGTAGTAATATGAATGTATGAGGCATCAGATCAGGAAGATCTATAGGGTACAGAAAATGAACCACCAAAAAGTAAACTAGTGAAGTAAACTAAATAAAATTGTTTTCCGTCCTGAGCAAGTGCAAAGATTTTTTAAATCAACTTTAAAGTCTTCTGTTATTCCACATATCTACAAATTTAAGATCCTGCAGACTGCTGAGAATAGCAGCAGAAGTGAAATCTAATTAGTATTTCCTCCACGATTTTGGCACATTTTCACAAGCATGTTCAGAACATGTTTGTGCAAGTGTGCATTCAAAATTCATATGAGCTGGGGGTCAGTAGAAAATTCAGCTGTCAGAATGTAATTTCTCAGTCACAGATTCACATAAAAATTCAGTAGGACCCTCCTGTCAGACTGCACTGGTAGAACTTACAGTAAACCTTATGTTACCTGCCAAAATAAGGCACAACAAAATGCAGCATGAGCATTTTCAGCCTGCATGCCAAGTAAGTCCAAAATGAGTTTTAACACCAAAATTAACATCTGCTACATGCATGGTCTTAGAGTGTGATAAGATGTAAAGTGCAGACAGAAACACAGATGGTATGCTGTCACGCAGATACAGACGGTTAAGCTCCCAACCTGAAAGTGAGGTTTGACCACAGCTCCAGCACATGCATGCAAGTTCTTCAACAATTATTAGCGTAAATTGTATTAAGTGCACTCCTGCCAGCTGGTTAGGATTTTCAGGACAAGTCTCTTACTGTGTAGTTATAGCATTTACCATTGTAATTTTTAATTACAAGCTCTCATATTAACTGGAGCCACATGATATTATCATGGTGGAAGTGAATAACACCAGTGCTGCTGGAAATCTGTGAGACTGTATGCCACCATCTGAAAATACTAAGCCATAATTCATGCTATAGCAAGGTAGGTAAGATCAGTATTTTGCTATAGTAATTGACATTGTCATAGAATCATAGAATCATAGTTAGGGTTGGAATATTTGTACATAAATTTTTACAAAACAAGCGTAAGTTATCTGGAAGTATTTTACAAACACGCTATCTTTCTGAATTTTAAAAACATAATCTGCTGTAGGTTTTGAAAGTAATTTAGAAAACACAATGCATAGTGTAAAAATACATGTACATGTGATAAAAGGACATTTGTAATACTGTGCTCTTCCTTAATGGATGAGCTAGAAATCAATAGTGGCTTTGTCTGCCTTGCATGTTTCTTTTCCTGAGGTGAGTTCTGGATTAATTTCCTTTAATGTGTAGAATTGAGAATGGCATGAAGTGAGTTAGTTCACGTGTGTCTAAAAAGATCATAAAATTGGAATCATCACAAGCATTTAGATGAACAGAAAGTGTTTGTGGAAAAATGAAACAAAGAAGACATGAATGCAGCCAGCCATACAATAAACCAGATCTCATGAATGTGCTTGCTTGTATCTAAGGAAGAACTGGTCTGCCTTGAAGTTTGTCTGGTTCTCCCCAGCTTGTGTAATAAAAGATTTACCTTTCCTCACCAATTTTCCTTGCATTGTTTGTAAAAACACATTTTGTCATGGAAATGGCCAGAGTGAAAGTCTGGCCTGAAGAAAAATAAATCTGTTTCCAGTCTATGTGATGTTAGTATGCAATGTCTTCCTAACTCGAGTTTTTCAGAACAGATTCCTCATCAATCTGCTGCTTTTCAGAAAAAGCCTATAGGTGGGAAAAAAAGCTTATGGCACAGCTGCACATAGAAACACGGCACAGCTGTCAGCTGGGGAAGAGGGAGATTTTCAATTTGCAAAGGTAAAAGCTTGATTTCTTCTCCCTTCTCTACTTCTGAGAAAATATAAGGGTGATCCTACACTGCCCTTGCCCCTTCCAGGCAAATCTGCATGAATTCAATGAGAGCTGTATACATGAGCTGCAAGTACCACATGGCCCAACATGGCAATTATATTTTTAACTTCCAGAAGTAAGTGCCAAGTAACTGGTAGTGATTACACATTTCTCCACTCCATGCATGCAGCTTCACTGGAGAGCAGAGCAACTCTGTCTTTAGTTTGCACGTGGGCAGCCTGTTCCTGCACTTCCTAAGCCCCAAAAGCTTTAGTGTACCAATTCACTGTGCACTGACTTACAAACAGTGGCAATGGGAGAGGCAGCAGATCCTAGATCATTAGATTTTTAGGAGGCAATTTTCAAGCTGCTGCCAGAGCAAGCCAACATGTCTTAATAAAAGTTTCATCTGTGCGTAGTAGCTGAGAACAAAACCAATCTGTTTCCCAGCATTGTTTTGCTTTGCTGCTGTGCTGACTTAATGCAAACCCGTCAGTACAGCTCTACTGGCAGTTTCCATGAAGCTGATTTTCTATGAATCTGAGCATACACTGTGCTAAATTGTTCCTTCTCCTGCATCGCCTCACAGAGCAGTATTACTCAACACAGTATAAAATTCTTAGTCACCACTATCACTGGGCTTTCTGTGGCACAGACCCAGTTTTCTGTGCTGCATTCCTAAATTTATAGAACAAACTGGAATTTGTTTTTGTTCGAAGAACATTGACCAACATCCTGAACACTGCCCATTAGGGTCAAGCATGGAGCGTCTCACCACCTCCCATTTCTCTGGGCTGTACTGTGTAGCATCATTAAGTCTGTACTTGCAGGAAACTGAGTCACCCACTCTTTCCTACTTTGATACACCACAGTTGATGGCCATTCAAAGAGGGGAGCAGGGCTTAGCAGATCTGTCCTGTGATATGTTACCTCTCCAGAGGAAAAACTGTCATCTTCAAACTCAGGTTTGTTATGGCATTGAATTTGTACTCTCCACTTCAATTAATGATGCACAGTTCTCTGGCCTGATCTGATTGGTCCTAACTGCCCAACCAATAAAGAACTTTCTATCATTATGAATTAAAATAGGCACTGGAAATTAGGGGAGGAAAGAAAGAGAGTAGGAAAAAGAGCCAAGATTTCAGTGATATATGCAAACTAAGATCATCTCTGCACACTCATCCAAATGCCCAAAGACCACCAGCCTGGACAGCTATTGTTAAGCTTAGTAGAGGCAGGGTGATAGAAGGAAGAGTGGGCTAGAGTAGGATCCTTTGTAGGTCTGCAGAGAGGACCAATGCAAGTCACTGCATAGGCATGTGTGTGACCATTTCCTAGAAATGAAATTTCAGGAGGAGTTTAATATCCCATCAAACTTGTACCTCAGAGAAGGCAGTGGAGTGAGATTGTACATTTGCTCTGTGTGCATGGTAGCACCAGCTGCCAGCACACAACCAGAACAAGCAGGGCTTTTTCTGCACCATGCGACTATGAAAGGAACGTGCCACTTGTGGCAGGATTCCAAGGATACCTTACCTCCTCCTTTTCCCCATAAGGTCAGGCCTCCACGTGTGGGACATCTGCATCTGATAACTTATCATTTTGATAAACTTCAGACACTGTAGAACAGATGCATTCCTGATTGTTCTTCCTATTGGGTTAATCTGTGATTTATAAGCACAGCAAAGCTATTATAGCAGAGTACCTGAAATAGTTTATGCTTTCATCACGATGTAGTGGGCTTGGCACAGCTGCACCACCCACGCCAAAAAACATGCTATTGATGACAAAACCTGAAAGTCACCACAAGCCTTTCATAATCTAAATTACAAAGATGGTGTCTGAGTAGCAATCATGCGGCAAAGATTCTCTCTGCATGTTCAAAATCAGTTGGCCTCTGCAATCAGGCAGAAAATTCAGGAGATGGACAGGGTTATATCATCTGCAAATCTGCCAGGTTTTAGTCCTCTTATTAGCACAGGCTGAGTACTCGTGTTTGCTCAAATCTGTGTGTGTGTGTGTGTGCACAAGTCTGCATGTATGTGCATGTTCATAAGGTCCCTCTCGCTCTGTTTCCGCAGTACAGTCTGGATGCCTCTTGTGATCAACAGTGTACTCATTCTACCCAAAAGAAAACCGGAGATGTGATTGCCCTGAGAAAGATATAGTTGAGGGCAATTCTAGAGAGAGCAAATACAGCAAGAGTTGCTTGCAGGACCTCAAAGTTCTGCAGTCAGCTAAAGAAACAGAGATGTGTTTAGTTAGTCACTAATAACTGGGTGAAAAGCAAGCAGGTAATGTCATTTTCTTCAGATAAGGTGCTGGATATCGAAGGAGTTTGGACTTGTTTCCATTGAATGCATAGCAGTAAACATGGTAACTTCTGAAAGGTGTTTGAGAAGGCAGAATTGTTCAATATTTGTTGTACCTTGCAGGTGAGGGTTAATGGGTTAGATTTCTTTGACAATTTAAATGGTTCAGCAGAATGAACTATTCTGCAGTGATTCAAAAGGCAAGTCTCAAATATTCATATCTACAGATATGGGGAATACTTAGTCTAAGAGCTAAACTCCACATCTGATCTCTGCAGAACCAAAATTCAGAGCAACTATGCACATCTATTTTCTTGAAATTTGGTACCTGTTTCTAAAAACTGTGGGGTGGGGTCCTCTCATACAAAAGAATAGTTGCTCTAGCTAAATGATGTTTAAGTATAAGTTGGCTTGCTTTGCAGTTAGGGAATACCCTGATTTAATGGGATGGGAAAAGTTGTTATTCTTCTCTACTAATGAAACTTTCTTTTTCTTGCTTGTTTTTGTTTTTGTTTTGTTTTGGTTTTTTTAATGACTGAGAGAGAAAAAAACAGTGATGGTAATTGTTGATGAACTTGAGTAAGGAAGTGAGAAGCACCAGTACAGGAATTTTAATAATTTGCCATACTGACTTGTTTTACTGTTACCTGTAAATTTCAGATCTTTATTCAGAGCAGTAAATCAGTGCTGTGTGAAAACACCAGCACTGTATAGATTTCTATAATAAATATATGACTTTCACATCAAAACATACATTTTTAATTCATTGCCTTTCATTTGTTAGCAGCCTCAAGTATTCAAAAATTCAAGTATTACAAAATGGATAATCAGAATAGTTGTGCTGTTTTGCTAGAAAGTGGGGAAAGCTTTAAAAAAATGTAGTGAAATTAAATTTAAGTTAGCTTTTCTCATATGCACATAATGTTCACCAGATTTTTATGAAGGAAATTACTCTCATCAATGCTTGTGTCTGTCTTATATGGATATATCTTTAACAGAAATTTCTGATTCAAAACTAATTTAACTATAAAATTCTCACTGCTTTTTAAGCCTGCTGAAGTTGTAGATTGCCTCTAAATTTAGTTTACATTCAGGAGCAATTCAGACTCTTTGGTATGAACCAAAAGTGAGTGTTCCACAAAATGAAAAGTATCTCTGTATTCTGCAGACCACAGACCTGAAAAATTTACTTAGGCTTTACACTTGAGCAAGAAATCCTTGATATTTGTAATTACTTGAAAACAGACTCTAGAAAACTTGTTTCTCAGCCAATCTATTCTCTTCCTTCACACTGCTCCTATCTTTACACAAGGCAGACATATACACATGGAAACGCTGCAAACAACTCAGGGTACACGTGAGCACATGGTGCAGAGGGAAGGCAGCTGACTTACAGTACTATCCTTGGCCAAAGGCTCCTCTTTGCAGAAACTGTAAATGGCTCCTGCAGATCCTTTGGCTGGGATTGGAGACACTTCAGTCTGTATCAGCAGTAACAGATTCATTGCTCACAACAGAACAATGATGTCTGCATGGCTATGGCCAGTTTCACTTTGAGTTTTTAGGTTCACACAATACTGAAACTCAAAGTACAAAGAGAGGAAGGGGATGTCCCAAAGAACTGTAAAGTGAGCTCGCCAGCTCCATTCTCCAAAACGTATGCAAATTGCTGTTGGTGGGTTTAGAACAGCCTTACGTTGTAAATCATGCTACAAAGCCAGCCTGCACATTTTAAAGTTATGAGCCAAAGCTTCCCAGAGGGTTGCAACAAGCGATTGGTCATCTAGCCTCAAAAACTCCACCTTGCACTCCTCTGACACAGGAAGCAGCTCTAATAATGTCCTCATTAAACACTTCAGAGAGCCCTCAGCAAGGCTTACGCTGCCTGTGTGCCATACATCTCTCACTGACATAAAGTGGGATTTAGGTGACAGAGTTTTTGTACTGGTACGAGCCATGGGATGAATTTCACCACAAAGCAATATAAAAAGACCATATAATTGCTTCAGCTAAAGTGGCATGCACATTGTGACCCATAATGGCTAGTACTGCCATCAGCCAGATTTAAACATCAGCTTCTTTTGTGAGGCTGATTCAATTGTGTCATGTTTGTATTTGAAAATGCTGCAGCCAAAATATCTGAGGGAAAAGATTTCCTGAAAAGATCTGAAGTTCTAAAACATGCTGCCAATTTGTCACTTTTGATGAAAATTTCAGTGCTTTCAAAGGACAAACATAAAACTGCATGCTAGAGCAGGTCGAGATTGTGAAATGTTCAAAGATGCTCAACTTGCCATACTGCCACATAAAAAATAGGTGTGTGTCAATTGTAAATATGGACATTTTTCACACTTCAATGAACTGTTCCTCAGAAATTTTGAAAACAGAACTTATGAGATACCTATCATTTCACTGAGAATCATCTCTGTGTCCATTTGTAAGCACCAGATAGAATAGGATTTAATGAATCACTGACTTGTGATTCTGTTCCACTAAAAATTGCCTGTCTTCCTCTTCTCCTCATTTCAAGAGCAGAGCAAGATATCATGTGAAACTTCTGAATTGCATGGAGAATCTGGTTTTGACCATCATAGGTTTGCAGGCCTATACTATGCTACTGACTAGCATCCGCTGTGAAGTTATATTACAGCAGCTACATTACGAAGTGCCAAAACACTAATCTGAAGTCAATTAGCAATTGTTACTAAGGGATGTTTCATTCTAATCCTTAAATAATTCACTTGTCTTTGATGTTAATAAAGTGACTTAGAGAAGTAACATTTGATGGAAAAAAGCCACAGATGCCAGAAATAACATGAAAAGCACCTACTTAAAGTAGTTAACAGTTGCAAAGCTAAGTATAACAATAAAATGCATTAGTTAAAGAGGTGTATATATTTAAGTGTACTTAGATTTTATTACTAAAATGCATAATGTGATACACTATAAGATTTAAGTGGTAGAGCTTTTTATTACCTTTTAAAGTGTTCAGACAGAAAACAGTGAAGAATAAGGGATAATTCACTGCATTTTTGTGGGCAGCACCCACATGTTCATATTTCCCAATGTTTTTTTCTTTATGGAAAAAAAAAAAGAGAGTGCACTGGGGAGCAACTCATTTTTTTTCCCATGTAAAAATCATGTGCCAGTGATTCACTAATTCCAATTTTTCCTGTGCTCATAAACAGGCAGAGGAATGACTGTCAATGAAAACTATTAAAGGATGGATAATATCTCAGAGAGCTGACATTCCAAGTGATATATTTAAGATTAGACAGATTTGAACTGGTCACTGTTTTGCAGTTGCACAACTGTCTGGATTTTTTTGATGTAGTTCATTACATTACAGTATCCTGAAATTCTGACTTATGCACTGTCAGGAGCAAAACAGTTTGATGAGCTGACGTTAAGGTCACTCCCAGATGCTAAAAAAAAAATGAGTCAGGGAAATCCAGGGAATAGCTTTAAGAAAAACTTATGTCCTTTTATTTGTTTTCTGATTTCTGAACCATTAGGATGCACCCCCTTCACACTTCCTGGCTTTTCTCTGCGCCAATCAAAGCTAGAAATGTAAACTGATCATTAAAAACACAGAGCAGTGTCCCATTCAACAAACTGCCTCCAGAATCTAGATTCATGATGAACTAGTCATGTATCCTGTATGGGAAAATTCCACCTGTATTTTTATGTCTCGTCTTCCCTTCAGTCATTTGAGTGATCAAGTTTTATTTGTAATATCTCCACCTGAAACCAGTGGTATGCTTATACAGTGAAGCATACCACTAATATTTGTGTGGTGTGGTGTAAAAACTTCAAGATGGAAAATAGTGAAAAAGACTACACCAATACATATCATGAATTCCACAAAATCATCACTTCTGTCAAAATAGATTAAAAAAATCAAAGAAAAAGCAGTCAAGACCATCCACTTCCTTACAGCAGGTAACAAGATGTTAGGTGTTTCCTATGACTTATGCACTGTATAGGAACAGCTCACCTGCAATACCTGAACCTCATAGCTGGCTCTTCTGCATTGTTCAATTCTGCACTGTATCTCTGATCTTAGATGAAGCTTTGCTCATAGAAACTTGGAGCATCTTCCCCAGTAGACTATGTTTAATTGTCAATGAGCAGCTCCTGTTTAATCTTTTATCTTAGCTGTTCAGCTATTTAGAAGACCCACTAATGAAAGTTGAATTAGTTTTGGAATTCTGTGTAATGCAGATTGAATCTATAACATTTTTCAAAAGGCTAGTTTAATTCATTAATCAATTCAAGAGAATGGTGATACTGAGTAGCAGTACCTTACTATTTTGTACTAGCAATTTGCTGAGTGGAAAATGAAGGGGAAAAACATTATAAAGTTATCCATTAAGTTAAACTTGTAGAAAATCTGAACCATAGAGGCTGACAAGAACAGAGCCCTGCAGGGGCAATGATAAGTGTGAACACCCTTTGATGATCTACTCCTCCTTTCACGTACAGGAGAATGACTTAGTAGGGAAAGAACTTAAGCAAAATGGGCTTTGGTAGAGAAGAGCTGTTATGATATTTGGGATAGTAGCAGGGAGCAGAAAAAGGAGTGGTACTGTCAGTTAAATGAGAACATGCCAAGTGATGGAGGGAAGAATACAGGCAAGAAGAGGGCAAGAATGTACATTATGATGGTTATGGTTAAGCCATTACAGTTTCTCACTGAGCAAGAAATTAAGCACTGAGTTTTCTCCCAGGCTTGCAACAGATGTACTTTGTGAATTTCTGAGGGGTACTATAAAGAAGTTCTCCCATTAGCAGATTGCTACAGGATTCTCTCCACTCTCCCATAAATGTGAGATGTTCAAATATTTTGTGTAGAAAAAAAAGAAAAATAATCCTTCTTCCATCAATAGAGATGAGAAGTAAGACAAAAGGTAGGTTAGAAAAAGTCTAAATAAGTTTTTAAAGTTCTCAGACTTTGTATTCTATTTTTCACATGGTATCCATCGTTATGCTATCAGACTACCTTCTAATAGTTAAGTGAGCAAGATGACTAGTATTTGCCATGTTAAGTTTTGGGTTTTAAAATACATATTTATATCTTCTTTACTGTGTGATTTTTTTTATTAAAAGCTGGGTTAAATTAGTTCTCTCTAGCATAGGTAAGACCACCTAGGAGAGCTCAAATTCAAGAGGTGATTCCACAAGTTTGAACTATGGTGTTCAGAAAGTCCTGTTGACATAATCAGGATTTATTCTTGTTAAAGCAGCCAGCATTACTTTTTCAGATCCACTATAGGTTTCTATTCATAACACCCTCTAGCATGAGCAAAGATCATCAGTTTTGTACTGCACGAAATGTGCTGCTATAGAGAAGTATTTCCAGGCAGTGTTGCAGGTGCTGACCTTCAATCACGGACACTACCAGGTTTACATAGGAGATTGATAGGACAGAACTGGTGGATACTATATGAGTATTCAACAACCAGCACTTTCTAGAGAGGAAAAAAGGAAAAGAACAAGAAGATATGCAGAGATTTTTTTTCATGGAACTGCTCCATTTCTATTTGGTTTGGCTGGATTGCATGCTTTGTTATAAATCACTGTACATTCAGCATTGGATACAAAATTTGGACCCAAAATGGGGGGCAAAAAAACATTTGAAAAGTTTAACAATTAACTCTGGGCATGCTGCCTCCCAACAAGACACTAGTAATAATATATTGTACATTATCTGAAACGGTATCATAATAGAGTGGTTTTGAGTTAGTTTGTAGGTAGCTGAGTTATCCAAGATGAAGGGAAGGGAGGCAGGCAGGAAAATAGGTGCTCAGAGGGCAAGGTTGACTGCTACTCTCCCATCTCTGCATTCCATTTCTAATGTGATCTAATATTATCCTTATTCCATATAAGTTTAATTAAGAAAATAAAACCACCGAAGTGGAGGTTGTGCAAGCTATCTGGAACTCCAGAAAAACAATGACTTACACACATACGTAGTGGACAAGTGCAGAGGTTTTACTCGTCCATCTTCTGGCACGTCTCAATGCCCTCTAACTTTCCCCTGGGGAATCATCATTTCACATTGATAGAGTTGGGGTTGAGAAAACAAAAACAATGTTTACAGAAACAGACATGCCAACATCTGTCCTGCAATATTTTTGCAAGGTTTTCAAAAGAACATCATATAGAAGATGTGTTTTATACATAGTTGTCACTGATGAAGATTTTTTGTTCTTTTTGTAGAAGAATTTATTGAATGTTCAAGCTGATCTACTGTTCCCCTTCTTGCTATTGTCTCCACTGAGGTTAATATGTTGATCTTAGACAAAAATACTATACTACAAAATTTTAAGTCCAAAAATAAAAGGCAGCAATAGAGCTTCTCCTTTTTCTTCATTAGCTGGGACATTCTTCTTATTGTGTATCATGCATTTACTTCACCTTATTTCCTGATGCAAGCTAAAGAAACAATGAGGTCCCCTTCTGAATCCTTACTCCTATTTACTGTACAATGTTTTCCAGGTTGTGGAGGATGGAGGTGACTTGCCTCTGCAGCACATT
>JAOEHY010034265.1:0-19194 GCA_025447955.1 Psilopsiagon aurifrons | reverse complement strand
ACAACAAAACAAACAAACAAACCCCCACCCCCCACCCCCCAAACAACACTTTTTTTTTGATGTCCACCCTGAGTTTCCCAACCTGCAACTTGGGGTTGTTGCCTCTTGTTTACATCTGCAGCTGCCAAGATGAGTTTGGTTCTATTGCAGCTCCTCTCAAGGCAGTGTAAGGTACTACTGGATTGCCCCTTAGCCTCCTCTTCCCCAGGGTAAACCAGATCAGCTCTTCCAAGTTTCTCCGTGCAAGTCATGTGCTCCTATCTCTCATGGTAGACTTCTGTTTTTCCCTCTCCAGTTTGTGAGCAGCTGTGTCCAGAATTTGCAGGAACTTCTGCAACATGCCCACAATTTTGTCCAAATGTACTCTCTACAGAAAACACACTCTATAACTGCTATCTAAAGAAATGGTCCTCAGATGATAAGATGCCTTTGCATTTATTAAATCTTTTTGTATTTATTAAATATTATTAAATCTCAGCATTTTCCTGATTTCCAGTGATCACGAGAACAGCCTTCATCTTGCAGGCTGTGAAGGCAGAAGAACACAGAATCTTATAGAAAAGCTTCCTCACAGCTTCTCAAAACATTTGCACTGAAATACCCAGTTTCATAGTAAGAGAAAGATGCTACAAAGGAAACACTCCACACTTGACTATGGTGCTGAGTAAGTATGTGTAAGAAGTATGTTCAAATCCCTGCTATAGAATGGAAAATCCTTGTCCTGAATCA
Organism: Psilopsiagon aurifrons; assembly: GCA_025447955.1. Classification (NCBI taxonomy): domain Eukaryota; kingdom Metazoa; phylum Chordata; class Aves; order Psittaciformes; family Psittacidae; genus Psilopsiagon; species Psilopsiagon aurifrons. The sequence continues at coordinate 18,465 of JAOEHY010034265.1, read as the reverse complement.
GGTAAAGTAGGAAACTGCACCTTGGTCTTTCCAGATCATGCCGGCCTTGTCTCTTCACCACCCAGCTATTAAAGTGACACATTTATTCCACCAGTACACATAACCTTTAGAACATTTCTGATTTTATTTCAACATGGAACAAGACCAAATTCTTAAACCTCAAAAAAGTCATACAGCAGAATGGCTGTCCCTTGCTCAGCTAATGTTTACTGACATCTTTCCTGAACTCAATTGCTTTGGTTACTATTTGCCATAATTGTTTCTTACCCATTACACATTGAAAAAGGAAAAAGGTAAGGGGAAAATATTATTCAAAGGGTTTTCTCAGTTCCAGAAGAAAGTGTGTATTTGTAAGCAAGTCTTTGGCCTGATGTAGTAAGAGTTGATTGCTTCTGGTAAGCCCACGCTGAAGAAAGGTCTCCATCAAACTACCACTGGCATCTATTTAATCATGTTTCCAAGGGCAGGCTTCTGAAAACTGCTTGTTCCTGCGTCTTCATCAGAACCATCTCATGTCTCACTGTATCCTCACATTTTATTTGCCCATGACCATGCCTATCTGCTGTGGTTTAACTCTAGTAGCAACTAAGAACCACACAGCTTCTTGCTCTCTGTCTCCTCTCCCAGCAGGATGAGGGAGAGAAGCAGGAGGCTAAAAGTGAGAAAAATCATGGGCTGAGGTAAAGACAGTTTAATAGGTAAAAAACATGGGCTGAGATAAAGACAGTTTAATAGGCAAAGGGTGCATGTGCAAGTAAAGCAGTATAATTAATTCACTCACTACTTCCCATTGGCAGGTAGGTGATCAGCCTGCAATGGTTTCTATCATTACCCAGGAGAACGGGATTTACATTTGTTATCGAAACAATGAACGAACATCTCACTCTGTTTAACAGTACTGTTTTGTAAAATTATAAATCTGATGTGAGGCTTGAAAAAAATTCCTGCATAAAGCAGGGTAAGGATATGAAACGAGGGTTTATAAACTTTAATCAGCTTTAATTGAGGACCATAACCTTTGTTTCCAATTACATGTGACTCTGTTTATTTGTTCCTGTTTATCAAGGACATGTCTGATCCTCAGGAAAGAAATTCTGTGGATGCTTAAATGAGAACCATGACAGGGGAGAACCTCTGAAACTTTTCACTTGTCAACGCGTAGGAAATGAACTATATAACTTTTTGCTTGGACTTTCTAACATGTAGTATAATCAGCCAAGTAATAAATAGGAAAAAAAGTAATTCCAGGTAAACAAGAAAGACTTAATTCCCTCCACAGCAGGAATTATTGTGTCAAATTCTACAGTTTTTTTGAGACAATATGATTGTGATGTGCGCTGTGGTGTGACTGAATCTACCAGTAATTCTTATTGTTACATGGTTTTAGTTGTAAGTATACTTATTAGAATGCAAATAATACAGGTATCATTTGAGTAACTCTCCACATCTGCACAGTGCCATGGGTCATACTAGTTGCACACATTTATTATCAGGAAATATGAAAGCTCTAATAACATTTACAGTTTTGTGTAATTAGCATCAACTAATATTGGTCATGTAGCCACCTGAGTAGGGAACTAAGCTATGCCAGTACCGTTATAGCAATGCTGAAAAAGAGAGCATAACTAATAAAATAACAGAATCTCTTCAGTTTCTCTCCTCATTCCCTGGGTCACATAGCAGTGAATGAAAAAGCCGAGCTGTATCTTTTCTTGTACCCCAGACAAGGTGTTACAACTGTGTATGACTTCAGTCTCAAGAAAGCAGAGGCATCCTTCTGTAATGTCTGTGAATCAATAATTCAGAGGGCGCTTTGTCTGACCATGTGCAGATGTCTGCATAGACTTCTGCATGTGAACTATTTGTCCAAGCATCTTTATCAGCCAAGGGAGAGGCAGGCTTACAGTGTAGATCCTCTCATCCTGAAATAAGTAGCTAAGAGTGCTCATCTGAGAGTGAAGGTTCTTTACTCAGACTCCCTGGTGCTGCCCTTTTGGAGACGAATCTGAAGGCCCTTATCTTCCTGGAACGTACAGGGTCTTGAAGAGTTTAGGGAAACTCTCTGAACCATCCAGCTAAGGCAAGTTTATAATTGGTAGGATTGCAGAATAAAGTAGAAGTTGTAACTTATCTGCCTGTTCTTTAACAGATAAATTTTCAGACGTGCATTTTTCAAAACTGGACTATAGTGAAGAGGCACTGCAGTTCTGTGATAATTTCTGGACAAAAAGAAAGGATCATAATGAACTCTAAGATTAAGAAAGCAGAAGAAAATTTCTTCTTATGATCTTGGAAAACAATCCTGCTCTGGCCAGGATGCTTAATATTCAGCAATACACTGATTGGAGATGAGAAATGCTAACTTAGCCATCGAATGAGTGCTTATGCAGCATAACACAATATTGTGAAAGGCAGTGTCATAAAATATATTTTTCATTGTATTTCTTTGCATGGAAAAAAACATATGCAGCAGTTTGAACAATTGTGTATGGTTTGCACAATGAGTGTCATATAATTAGACAAGTGGTTTGGTTACTTGCAAAGCACGTCTTCATATGCATTCATACATAGCTTTGTTAACCTGGCTAAGTGACTAATTGCCTACGATGTACATCGCCATATATACATGATCTAAATATTCACTTAGAACATGATCAAAACCCTATCTAGGTCAAGAAAGTATTCGTAATAATAAGGTGGGCTCACCAGCAGCTGATGCCCTTTGTACAACAACATGAAATCTAGCTGATTCAAGATTACTGGCAATAAGATTAAAATCTTCTTCTTACGCATATCTCACATAACGGATGGTAGGTCGCTTTCTCTTGAACATACTTCACTGCTTTATCATGACTGCCACATCTATGTCAAATTTATGAAGAAAAAACCTAAAACCAAAACCCAAAACCAAGACATTCTCTGTAAAACAATAGATTCAGGGAGAATAAACATACAGCTCTTAAAATATACAAAAAAGCAAACAATCTCTACATGACAGAATTATTCAAAAAATGCATAACATTTCTATCAAGTTGAGCTACTAGAAGAATGGTTAGCATGCCACAACAAAGAGGAGAAAAAGTATACATTGACCTGTCTATAATTCAAGTTACCCTTTGCTACTCCCATCAGAAAGCAGCTTCCTGTGACAGCACAGCAGGCAGATTGTTGCTTTCTTACCCTTCTGCAGGCAGATTTGCTTAGCTTTGTAATTTTTGCATATATGTGTAGGTTTCTGTTTGATCCACTACTATAAAAACTCAACTACATCTATTCTGCAAGTCTACATTTCTGTGTTCATTCTTTTTGCTAACCCTGAACAAATTATGAGTATACTTCTGGAAAGATATATTAATAGACTAGATACCGAAGTACATTCAGCTTGAAAGTAAACATGACTGTATGAACAAGCCCAAGAGAGGACATCTCTAGAATGCCCACCTCCACAACTGCTGCCCTAGTGGAAAGTCTGAACTGCAGGTTTTTTGGTTCTTTTATGTCACTGTTGCTTTTTCTGTTACAGTCCTCCCACTGATCAAAAATGATATGGAGGTACAGGAGTTGAACTCTTTTGCTTTTTAGTACTTTTTATTGCATTGACACTTTGGTAAGTTAGTTGTAGAGGCTGAAAATCTTCATGAAACTATTGAGTCATACTTGAAAGTGCTTGCAGAAATGTTCTGAAGGCCTGATTTATACCTGATTATTTTATGTTAAAGGAGAAGGCGCTTATAGATGATTTGCCTTTATTCTTGGTTGTTAGGGGTTGTGCTCTGAAAGATAATGTTGACAAAGAAAATAATGGTAACTGAATTCTTTCAAAAGAAGGGTTGGATTGAGTTTTGGCTTGAGGTTAGGATATGTTCTTAGTTTAGCAGAGCTACTTCAAACATTGCTAATTAGAGAAGCATTAACATAAGAACAACATTTCAGATTCATTGATGTCATCTTGCTAACAGATTTGGATACATGGGCCGTAATCCTACTAAACGTCAAGAGCTGTTTTTTTCCAGAACAGGGATGGCCACATGTCCTAATTTGTTTTCATGTTTGGAGGGACTGGAGGAGATGGGAGGTGTGGGATCAATTCTTAATGGTCATTGTTCTTCCCAGCAATAATGAACTACACAGAACATGTCTGGATCTAGCATCAGGCTAATTTTGGTTTCTGACTCATTTTTTTGGTCAGAAGTAGAGCTTAATATAAAGTCTTAGCAGTTTTCATACAGCATATGATACTGATATCACCTGAAAAGTATTGTACCAGCAAGAGTGGCTATACTGAGCAACAGAGAAAATAGGCCCCCATAACACATCCTGTGTTTAGAAGGTTTTAGGCATACCTCTACAGCTTTTGACCAGGAGTCAATTTTGCTGTGTGCTATATTTTTCTCATATGAAGATACATCAAAATGCATCTTTTCTTCTGAAGTCAGTGCCCTCGATATTTATTTGTCCAGGCTGGTAAGAGGGTTTCAGGATCAGTCGGGTCTTTTCACTTGTTTTAGTTCAGATGTATAAAACTCCTAGTGCCTGCACAGCAAATGTCACATTGGCAAGACCAAAGAACATGATGTATCAAGATGGATACATTACCAAATCATATGGTCCCAGCCCTGAAGCAATCCAGTACCTAGTAAAATTATTAATGCCTAATAAAGAGGCTTATTGCAGCTCTGAAGCTAGTGATTGCTTTTTAATTACATATTTCTTTTGATTTAATAAGGTAGTAAATATTTTCTTCATCTCTCTTTAAAGAGAAATATGCATTTAATGCATTGGTACCCTTTATATAGGTTATTTATATTCCATGCATAATCATCACCATGTTTAACCTGGGTCACATCAACATTTTAACCATCTTTTTACATTACTTTACTATCTTTACAAAACATAGGTTATTTTATAATTTTTAAAAAGAATTCCGTAAAGGATAAATGATACATAAATTCTTCCTTGTTACTAAGAGTAATGAGAACCCTTACACAAGTGACTGCACATTTCTGTTGATTCCATCTCATCCCTGTAAAAACTGAACTGATGGGGTCTGAGGCTGCATGTGCACCCCCAGCATGGGTCCATGGGGTCACTGGTCCTGCCAGCAAAGCTGCTCTGGCATGGGCTCTGCTCTCCATGGGGCTTCAGGTCCTGCCAGGAGCCTGCTCCAGTGCAGCCTCCTTTAGGCATCCCCCTGCTCCACCCTGGTGTCCTCCATGAGCTTCAGGTGGATATCTGCTCCACTGTGAACCTCCATGTGTTACAGGGGCACAGTGGCCTCAGCATGGGCTACACCACGGGCTGCAGGGGAACCTCTGCTCAGGTGCCTGGAGCAGCTCCTCCATCCTTCTGCACTGGTCTGCAGGGCTCTCTTATCTCTTCTCATATTCTCACTCCTCTCTGCAGCTGCTGTTGCTGTCGGGCAGGTTTTTTTCCCTTCTTAAATACATTATCCCAGAGGCGATACCACCATCACTGACGCACTTGGCCTTGGTCAGCTGCAGGTCTGTCTTGGAGCTGGCTGGCACTGGGTCTGTCAGATGCAGGGGAAGCTTCTACCAGCTTCTCACAGAACCCACCCTTGTAGCCCCCCCAGTTACCAAAACCTTGTCTTACAAACCCAATACACATGGATATGAACCAGGGCAGAAAATATGTTAGCAACAGCACAAAACATGTGGTGGAACAGCATCTAACTTACTTTCTACTAGCATGTAGTCTCTTAGCTTATATGCTGCTTTGATACCCTACTTCACTGAGTCACATTAGTGCTTGTATTGGCTGAGGTCGTATTGGCTGAAGTTATGAGTTGTATTGCCTATATCACTTTAAAAGGGAATAATTCTGCGTGTCTAAGGCCAGCTTGAAAGTGAGGGCTGCAAGCTCAACAGCACATTCTGTCTGCAAATGTCATTCCCAGCCCCAAGCCCCAGGCCACTCTTGCTGCATTCCCATCGCTCCATGAGGCAAGTAGTTGTCAGTTTTACACAGAGCTTGTTTTTCCTCTAGGCCTGTGCAGCCAAAACGTTTAGCATTGGGGAAAGTGAAATCTCTTTCTCTCCACCTTTCCTTCAGCAATCTGTGCAGCTGGAGAACAGGGACAGTAGTGGGTCATGGCAATGGCAAAGGGAGGGAGTGCACTGTGCCCAGTTGCTGCTTGCTGCAGGAAGCAAAATAGAAGCCCTTAGTCTTTATTTGAAAGAAAAGAAAGCCCTTCCCACTGAAGTTAGTGGGGCCTGGAGTCTTGCCTCAGTAAACTTACAGGGTTCAATCCTGAGGTAGTATGGGGAAAAGAGTATATGTACAGAGGAAGACAAATAATAATGAAGCCACATGTCATTACATTTTCATGATTCTTTAAATACAAAACTGTTCTCTGGTGACCCATGTTCAAAGGAAGAACTTACCACTGGTTTGAGGGGTAGTCTTGGAATGTGTCACAGAGCAATGTAACTCTCTGGGCTACAACGACATAATATGAGCTACAGACGTTGCTCCATTCCATAAGAAGTCTGTGTTCCCTTTGCTCTTTGATCCAGATTCAGCATATAAAGGGAGAACACCCTCATGTTTTGGGCATGTCTGAGACCATCAACAGCGCTGGGTGTTCCTTCAGAATCGGCTGCAGACCTGTTGCGTAAGTGGAGTTGTATTCCTGCAATCTGTCTTTTGCTGCTAACTACCTACATGGTACAAAACCCTCTCTCAGTGACAGCTTTGAAGCTACATTACTAAGGGGATGTAAAGAATTTTAAAACCCCCTCCTTTAAAATTCCTAATTAGTGCCAATGTATTATAAGAAGAGGCTTTCTTCAGGCCACTCTTTTACTGTCGCTTGGTCAATTAGGGTAAATGAAAAGACAATGGCTGTGATTTTCCACTCCATCCCTCTAGTTTCACATTAATGTAATAGAGCAATTAACACTTGAGGCTTCAGCCTCTATGGCTGCTAAGCTGGAGCGAGTGGTTGCGGCTGGGCCACAAGGAAGTCTGAGCTGAGCCAGCCTCAGTGAGTGAGGGAGGCAGAGCTGTGAGCCAACCACCTGGCTGCACAGCCCATGCATGAAGTCTTTTTGATGTACACTGAGATGCAAACAGTAGACTGAACCCTCAGTAATAAATAGCAACACTTTATAATAATAGCTGGGAATTACTAAGTGCTTTACACTTATACAATTCCAGTCATAGGAGGCTCTCCCAGCATTTTGCAAACATTAACCTCTGCTATTAAATGTGCATACCATGAGTTTATTAATTAGTTTATTTTTTCTGTGTTATTTTTAACAGAGAGCAGTTCCTTGATCCAGTTCACAACACAGCCCCACACATAGTTAGATGAGCACTGGTACCTGGATGTTGATGGTGTTGATAATAGAGGAAGGAGAAGGGAGGTCTTAACACCAGTGTAGTCCCTGAAGCCTTCATGCTGCTAAACCATAGGTTTAGGCAAAATTATTTTTAATTCTTAACTCCAGCAACGCAGTTGTGATTAAGACTTTACCACCTTTCATTACAGTCTCATTCCCCAGAGTTGTAAGAACAATTAAAAGGCCTTTTTTCATGCCCTTGATATGACCCTTTCAAAAGTAGGTTAGGGCTCACCTTTCGCCTTCTCCCTCCTCACTGCTATTAAAGACAGGATTGAATTTTACAGCCACTAGGTCTACTTAGAGTTACATTATGATTCATCAGTTCCCTGAGGCAGAGACTGGAGCCAGATCTGTTGCTGGTATAAACTGGCACAGCTCCACTGATTTTGACAGCAATTTGCACCGCCTCACCTGTGTATGTTTTTCAAGGCAGCATGTTGCCATTCAAGCAATAATAAAATGAATGGGTCATTATCGTGAGCACTAGTGTTGGCTACAGCAAAGGTACATGAGGCATGAATTTGACTCAGTACTTCTTTGACTGATGGGGAAATCATGGTCCTACAGATAAACAATATGTTTTCTGTTTGTTCTTTTATCAATATCTAGATAGAACATATGGAGGAGTTTTTGAAAGCTTTCTTCTGAGCAAGGTTGTTTTCCACTTCTGAACTGCCAATTTACCATGAGAAATCTGTTCACTGGAATGACAGAATGGCAAGATGTACAGCAGAAATAGTATGGTCTATTGCAATAAATTACAGGTTTCTTTTTCATGTGCAGCAGTAGAGGCGGCACTGATGCAATTAGCTACAGCTGGTTATAGAAAGAAAACATGCATCTGTAGATGTCTCAGACTAGAGGGAACCGAAATGTATTTTCTGGAATTTATCAATGTAGAAAGAGCAAGAAGAAAAAAGAACTGCGAGTTTCATTCCTGGCTACGACAAACTTTAATAAACTTTTTTCTTCACTCTTAAACTAACTAAACCTAGTAAACACATTTAGTCCATTACATAGCAATTAGCAAATGCGTCTAGGTCATCACACATGTTCCAAAGGAAGGGTGTGAAAGGTCCCATTTCTGGACTGAAGGATTTGAAATAACTATTTGCTGAAGTAAAGAATTAAAGTGTGCCATATGTTCTATGCCGTTTTACCTCTAGGCTTCAAATAGACCTTTTAATATTGTTGCAAGAAAGACTTGGGACTAATTTGCTAGCAAAACTCTTGCTGCCAGCCATTCAGAGTTGCCTGTTCCCAGGTATCACAGTCTGGGTTTTCCAGAAACATAGCTGCAGAGGATGTGGCTCATGGACATGATTTTGAGCACCAGCCTCATGGCATAGCAGTACATCAATGTCCTGGTCACGGAATAATTTTTTCTCTGCCTGTTTTATCTGCCTCTTTTAATCTCAGCACATTCACCGTTTTCCACCATATTCTTCCAACAATGCGTGTAATTATTTTTATTCTTTGAGAAAATACTCTATTTCCAGAGACAACATGCTTCCCCAAATAAAAGTGCACCTAAACTATAAAATAAAAACTGCTTAGTAAACTTGATCTGAAAAAAAATTGCAAAAGAGAATTGCTCTTGCCTATGTCTAACTTGGTTGCTTTTCTCACTTTTTGATTTTGCTTTGCCCATTTTTTAGTTTTCATTCTTCTAAGCAGAACAAAATGAAATTAAACTTTCTGCGTCAAGGGTTCTCTTCAGTCTCATGTTTTGTTTCTCTCGCTCATTGCCCTGGCTCTCTTCCTTTATGTAACACTTTTATCTGCCAGGGTCAGGTCTAACAGACAGAAGTGAGAGAGCTGGCAGATCCAGGCTGAATGGGGCTTTGAGTAACCTGGTTAATGGGAGGTATCTACCATGGCAGGGGGATTTGAACTAGATGATATTTAAGGTCCCTTCCAACCCAAACCAATCTGTGATAATTCTGTGATAATCATTTCTTTCTGCTGTTGCTTGCAAATGACAATGAGCAAGACTTTGCAAACGCTGAATATTTTCTCAAGAGTGAAGTACTCCTTCCCCTACACCCCAGTTTTTCATTATTTGGCAGTCCCACAGCTGATCTACTCCCTTGGGAACATCTCCAATAGGTGCTTCACCCTCTGTGCTTCGTAATGTGCTTAAAATAGTGGGTTAGATCTTTTCCACTTCTTTATGCATGGGACACTAAGGTCTGGGAAGTCTGGGAAGTATAAGAGGATGATAACCATGCACATGAATATTTCCCAATGAGTTGTCATGTTGTCATCCTCCAATCCTACCAGAATCCTTCCCTGTGTTTGAGTGTTAGAACTCATTTCATGGCTTCAGCATCGTAAAAGTGGCTAGTCAGCTATTTTTGCTATTGTTTTGGTAATGGCTAATTTGTCTTTCTGTAGAGTGGACTCAGAACTTACATTGAAAATATCACAGGGTGGGAAAGGAGAGGTGACCTTCAACATCAGCATTCAAGACCAAAATTCAAAAGGGGCTTCTGGGCTTTTGTCCCAGATGCTTAATCTCTGTCTGAGCTCACACTCCAGCAGAAAACCACAAAGGCAATAACACCAATGCAGCACGATCACTGACTTGCCATTTATTTTCAAAGCTGTGTTTAAAAGTAAAACGCCACTTCTTAGACTTCCTCCTTGTTACACAGTCTGCTTTAATGCTCCATCAAAACAAAGAAAACAACTGTTCCCACATTAGGCATACATTAGCTATGGGGAAAAAAAGAAAAAAAAGAAAAACAATTCATTATTACACGCTTTGGAAAAGGAAAGGAGCCAGGGTGTGTGCCTAGACGACAAATTTCTATAATCTCCACACCTATAATTTACTTCAGAAATATGCGGTTACCTTGAAGAAGAGAGGGCTCTTACCAGCTTGCCAGTATAATGAATGATTCAGGTGTGAATGGAAACACATGAAGGGAAAAGTAAAGATCTAAGGAAGACAGAGTTTCAAAACTGTAAGGCTAAACAATGTCTCCTCAAACCTCACCCACTCAAATTCCTGCCCCACAACTCAGCAAAAGGAGACAAGCTGTCTTGATACTGGCACCCTGCTGCAGTCAAATAGAAAAAAAGGCAAGTATTGAAACCCACAGAACAGATGGCAAAGAAGGCATTTCAAGCACTCTCAGATCATCCTGTGAGTTGAGAACAGACCTTGACAAGCTTCGGGTTATTGAAAATGGATCCAAGTGAGAGCTGAGGCTGCTGCCAATATCTCTCTCCTTAATTACAATCAATTTCTGCCGTGTGCTCACCAGAAAGAAAAAAAAAAGGGCATTCCAAACTTCAGTGTACAGAGACAGGAATTACAACCTGTACTCATACACTTCGTTCATGATGCTGAATGCAGAAGATGGTCAGAACATAGAGGAACAGTGGCTACTTGAACAGAATAATTTATGCCAGTTGCTGCCACAAGGGATATTGGCGAGGACTGTTTTCCTCATTACTCGCTTTGGAAAAAATCTTTACACATCTCACCAGTAATGTAAGACTATGAATTATTCCAGGTAGATCACTTAGAGCGAACAGAAAAGATTTTCCATATCAGAAATTAGCAGTGCATGCTGATGTATTTGGTTTTGGTATTGTCTTCAGTGGTTGTCCAAGAAAGTGGTAACAGTGAAAAGCAAACCTATGAAGCCTACTATAAAGACAGCCCTGCAGTATAACACATTTGTTTAGTGCTGCAGGGAACCCTGTCTCAGCTGCCCCCAGCCATCTGAAAGCCTGTTGTCCCAGGCCAAGCTAATCACCTGAAGCTTGTTCATAAATAGCAGCATCTTCATAAGATGATTTGGCTCCCTTTTCTCAGAAACACCTTTTAAGATAAGAACAGCTTCCCAGAAATGTGTGTTTCTCTCTTCTGAATGAGAAGGCAGCTTGGGATGAAGAGGTTGGTCTGCGGCTGCAGTTCAGTGAATACAGCCTTAAGGCTCCAGCCTAACTGTGGAAGCATTTTTGATGGCTTGACTTTTTATCAGCAGGACTTGCTCCAGAGTTGGCGTTATCTGTGCTCTCACAGCTAGGAGAAAGACAGCATAAACCAGCATAAACATGATGTCATGTGCTCAAGTTATTTGATGGAAATGACTAGATGTACCCGCATGGAATGAGGCTCAGGTTTGGGCACTTCCTATGTATTAGGGATGGTGAAACACCACCTGGGGCAGCTGACACTTTAGCTGTCAGAGGAGTCTGTGGCTTCCCTTTCCCTCTAGGCTCGATTCGCTCTGTGCCAAGCACGTTTTGGAAGGCAAAGGCGGCAGTGGGGAACTGGTGAGGTACGGGGCTGGGCTGCCACCAGCAGGAAACAACTGCTGCATTACTGGCTTGTAACACCGGGACCCCCCTCCCTGCCTCCAGTGCTGGGTTCACTCCTGGCTTCTGCCTTCTCCACGTGAGAGAAGTGGGGGGCGGGAAGAAAAGGAGCAACCAGCTCTTTAAGATTTTGGGCCCACAAGCAATTGGCTCATGTCAGCCATCCCTTTGAAGTACCGGAGCTGTTTGTGGAGGCAGAGGATCACAGCTCAGCCCCGGACAGGCTGATTGTTTCAATCAAAGATTTAAATGACTGCCACATGCAAATATGTGGAAGAAAAAGCTGAGCTCCGTGGCAGCTCCATCATCCTGGGACCCCTTGAGCATCCAGCAGCATGGGGGTGCTCCAAGACTTTTCAGCCATTTCAGACAATTTCCTGTTGAGGCACATACCGTCTGTTTGTCCTGAAGACAGACACAGGGGACAGCACTTTTAAGAATTTTGGGAGCTCAGGATTTATGCTTTAAAGCAGGTTTCACAAGTTTCTGTGTCAGCTTGGGCACGTCTTCTGCATGACAGTGCTGGGGTAGAGCTACAGACTCACCCCATGCCTCAGTGTTTCCTTCAGGGCAGCTCTCAGTGCTCCTTGTTTGGTGTGCAAGTGGGTGTCAAACTCACTGTAATGCACCCCTGCCCGACTCATGCTGGGTGTCTGAGCATCTGGATCGCACCTCAAGTAGCCTCTTGACTCCAGCCTTGTGGGTCTTGGTTCCTCATGGGTAGGTTCCTCACAGTCTGCAGCAGTGGAAGTCGTTAAAACACTTACAAGGAATGTAATACTGTCATTAGAGTAAGGCATCTGTGAAAGAGTAAGGTAAGATCTGGTAAGGAGTAGAGGAAATGCCACTCATGCATCCAGGACACTTACTAATACAATATAATAATGTGTTCATTCATTTTAGGTGGCTGCACAACACAGAATTGCAGATTCAATTTCACATTGCTGTTCAGTTCTAGGAAAAGTTAGATAATACTTGCACATAACTGCTTTTTGTGTCCTTCCTACTGACCCCAACTATTTGATACCTCTTTGAATGCCATGACAGAGTCCAAATAACAAATGTAAGGAGGATGAAAAAAGACCGTCTGTTTGTTCAGAATTAGGCAGATCTGCCTGGTGAGAGATTGTTTCTTGTGTTTCCAATAAATTAAATGAGTTTGAGAGCTATCTGTGCTGCTATCAAGCTGCTAGTCCTCACCTGAGCTGTCCAGAGATGAATCATCTTTTAAAACATATTTTTATGTTCATGATATCCAAAGAGGAGTTGCCAGCTAATTTGCACGGACAGTTTTGCACTGCTTTTAGGAATGTGAAGCTAAGTCTTTTAATCCTGCTCTGGCCTTCATAAACTTGGAGCAGGAAAAGACACATATGACAAGATTAAGCATTATACAAACCCTATTTCACTTTATTCCAGTTTTTCCCAAAAATCAGGCACTCCTTCTGTTGCAAATATGAAGGACCAGAGGCATAGGAACAGGTAGGTGTAGGGAAAAACATACAGGAGGCTTCAGATGTACATATAGGAAGACATGCAAGTTTTACTACAATATACTCAGGGCATGATTGATTTCATATGAAGGGCAAATGGGCTGAATTTAAGCAAGCTGCATTTGTTCAGGGCTCCAGCTTTGGATCCATCCAATTGCGTCAGGCTAAGGCTTGTTTCTGAATGCTTTTCTACCTTTTACTGCTCAATAAAACACTTTGGAGATGTGAACAGCCTATGACATAGATGTAGATGCAGATAAGCTTTCCTGAGTAAGTAGGTAGCCTAAAAAAATAATTCCAAAGCTGCAGCTCTTTCCTTCCATCTCCAGCAGGTTTTTGTTTCAAGTTTTACCAACCCGAGATGGGAACACTGTGTAGGATGGAGGAAGAAAGACAACATGATGGCCATTCTTCCTAAGCAAACACTACCTGCTGCTGCCAAGGCAAGGGGTGCTGCCAGACTAATGTTCTTGGAGGGACAGATGACTATGTTGAAGCTTCTAGGGAAGGAGAACACACCACAGCTTCCATTTCTCAAAAAAAAGCCTGGCCACTATCACACCATGTTGTTGGAGTCCTGGTGTGCTGTTCCATGGGTTGCCAAACACAGCTGTCTGGGAAAGAGAACAACAAACAAACATTTGTGAAATCATAATCGGAAATGTAAGCTCATCCACGCTGTGTCACTTGTGTAAGACCTCCAGCCTGCATCATGTTTTGCCCCAGCCCAGGGGTCTGTCTGTCTTGAGCAGACCACAGGGTAGGAGCCTACTTATGACGATATTATTGGGCAGATTAATGTTCCACAGTTTCTCCAGTACCTCTGTTCACAGAATAACAATTTCACAACAGGGTGCATGTAAATAAACACCAGAGCCAATGTGAGCAGGCTGAGCAAGCCAGAAACACCACACTTTGTAGAGGGAGCCACTTAGGCTCAGATCAGAAAAAGAACATAGTATTGTGAGGCTTAATATTGATGAATACTTGCTTTTACTCTGCTGATTATGAGTGGATCTCATACAAAAAAAAAATGTCACTTAATGGATTATTTCTAATCATATTTCTTTATTTTGTTTTCTTTCTTCCTCACTCCAGTTTTACCCTCCTCACACCTGCAATTTAATATTGAAACATTAGCCACGTTGTGATTTCTTTTACTCCATTTTCTCTCACTTCTAGCACACAAACCATTTGGTGAGGGGACTGTATGTGTACAAACTTCATACTCTTCCAAAGTACCTTGTCTGTTCTGGCTCCAGGAGTTCATGGTCCCAGTGGACTGAGGCAAGGGGTGCAAAATGCAAGGACTCTACACAAAAGAGGATGCCAAAGCCTAAAGCTATAATCTTTGGAGCTGTGAATTGGAAGGAGGAGGAGACAAGCTTATCAGTACCATCTCATGGCCTCTAGAGGGGTGATACATAGATGTAAAGATTGTATACACACAAGTTGCTGAGTTCCAAAGCTATGCTGGCAGTGGAGGAACTCCTCCATCTTCCTGTGCTGTGGAAGCTCTCCTTTCCATGACCGCGGCAGTTGTAATTCCAGACCCTGGAGGAGATGGGGGGGCAGACCTCACGGATGAATAGAAATCCAGGGATGCTGCTATTAAGATGCTCATCTACAACTTTTTAGCTTCTCAGTGGTTACAAGCTTATGGTGTTGTAGGGAGCAAAGGCATGGGATTTCTCAGGATAATTGGTCTTTGTATTAAGAGGATGATTCACTGCATTCAACATCAGATGTTTGCAGTGCAGCGAGTTCTCCACAATGAAGTGGAATTAGATACTTCTAGGGCACTGTTGATTTTGTCTTCACATAGATATCTAAAACGGGTCAGATGAATCATCTCCTGCAAGTATTTCTATAAGGGGGACCTGGCCTCAGATGTAGACCTCTGTATTACAGGTGTCAGGAGTGAGGCATAGGGAGTACTTCAGAAAGATATTCACTCCAGACGTACGTGCAGAATCATAGAATCATAGAACAGTTATGGTTGGAAAGGACCTTAAGATCATCTAGTTCCAATCCCTCTGCCATAGGCAGGGACACCTCCCACTAAACCGTGCCACCCAAGGCTCTGTCCCACCTGGCCTTGAACACCGCCAGTGATCGTGCATTCACAACTTCCCTGGGCAACCCATTCCAGTGCCTCACCACCCTTACAGTAAAGAATTTCTTCCTCATATCCAATCTAAACTTCCCCTGTAGAAGTTTGAATCTGTTACCCCTTATCCTATCACTATAGTCCCTAATGAAAAGCCCCTCCCCAGCATCCTCATGGGCCCCCTTCAGATACTGGAAGGCTATGTTTAAACATCAATATTTTGTGCATAGAAAAGACAGAAAGTTTAACTATGTTCTCAGGGTGGAACCATGGATATTAACAAATTTTGATTGCATTCTCTGGGAACACAAACATCTAGAAAATCAGCAGAAAGAAGTTAAGGTTGAAATTTTGGTGCTAGTATGTAGTTCATAGTGACTTTCAATACATATGTTTAATGTTGATGTGTATTAATTTAAATACATATTTATGACAAACAATGCTGATGAAGTTTAGGATTTATCTTCTTGGTGAAGTAAATTTCAGTTTTCCCTCACAGTTTTGTAAGGAGGTTGCACACAGAGAAATTGCACACAGAGAAATTTCACACAGAAAAGGTGTGTGATGTGAAGCTCCCTTTGTCCACAGCTGTGGGGATCTTCCAGCTGCTTGTAGGATCATGACAGATTACAGATTGGAGCCACATGTTTTTCTTACCCTTAGGTCAATTTACTTGCTGAAAGCTACTACACTTGCTGTCTGAGTAGCAGAAGAAGAAGAAGAGTGCATTATGACTTGGTCATGTCCCTTTCTGCAGCTGTGGCAGACAGAAGAATCAACAATGGGAGCATCCCACTCTGTTGCCAACCCCCTCTGGCCCACTGCTCAGGGCTCCCACAGCCTCACACCAAGGCTGTCCATCCCACATTTCCCTTACAGCTAGGGGACACTTGCCCTGGGCCATCCCATCTACTGTTCTGCCCACTGCCTCAATAGGGCCAGTGTCAGTAGCTCATGTGCGGCCCAGCCACTGACTACCCACAGAAAAGGGTAGGAAGCTCCCTTTGCCCACAGCCATGGGTTGCTTCCAGCTCCCTGAAGAAATGTGATGGGACACAGGCTGGGGCTATCATCTGTTCAGTAGAGATATGACAATTCTCCAGATGAGTGGCAGAGGAGGTAGAGCGCAGGAGCGTGCCATGATGTAATAACATCCCTGTCTAGCTGTAATACACAAGAGAAGCAACAAAGAATGAGCAACCCCCTTCCATCACCAAGGGCAGCCAGCCCCTGCCTCCCTGCTCTCTCTTCCCATCCTCACTCACATGTCTGCCAGCCTGGGCTGGTGAAGCCCTTTTTATACCTTTTCAATGCTAGTTGTGTCACCAGCTGCCAACATTCTACCTGCTACAACATGACCACAACATCACCAGCGCTAGTGCCAGGAGCTGGTGGCTGCCTGCCATGATGTGACCATGACATCATCTGGGCTGGTGCATCACTGTGACATAGCTATTCCACTGTTCCAGGGTGAAGAAACAAACAAACAAAACTCCAGCAATGGATAATGCTGAAGAGGGAAATCAAGCAGCAACCTGAAGAACAGCAGCTAAGCAAAGGTTAAAAAAGAATTAAAACCAGCAGGTCTTACCAGCTGCTTAATTTTAAAGATTTGTGTGGTACTTGCTGCCAGTATCTGTGGGTTTGAAGGCTAAATTCTGGAAGAAAAATGTTTGTCAAATTGACTGAAGGTAATATTTCACAGCTTTGGAATTATAGGCATGTCCAGTGCCAAACCCTGCATTCAGGAGTGGCTGGCAGTGCTGAGGACTAGCAGCAAACTGCAAGACTCATGTCTTTCTTTCCCGGAAAGAGTAGAAGTTGCAAAGTGGACTTTCTTTGTTTACTTGGAGAGAGGCAACTGGAGGCCATCCCCCCTGAAGAAAGGCAACCAGATGTTTCATGACAGGAATGGACCTCAGAATTGTGAATCCCCAGAAGAGATACAGTGTTAATCCTCCTGACTCCATCAGGTTCTCCGGCACTTCCTCCTTGTTTGGGCTTATGTCTACCACCGCCCAGACACAGCCAATGCCTCTGAGTGGTATGACCACATTCTTCTGCTATGAAAATCCCAGAGCCCGAGTCCCAAGGGATCTTGCTATTGAAAATGCAGAGTTGGTCTTCTTGGGTTTGGGTTTCTTGTTGTTTGCCTCTGTGAGCTGTTTATTAAGTAATCAAATAACAGCATACTAAGTAAATAATGTCTTGCCTTACTTACAAGAAATAAGACTTGCTAGATTTTACAAATATGGAATAAGAAAAAGTAAGACAAAATACATGGCAAATAACTCCATGAGTGAAAATACTTTAGGATAAAACATGCTGGAAATTGGAATGGTTTGCTTCCTGTTATGCACAAAATGGCTGCAAAGGAGCTATTAAAGTCTTTCAAATAAATACAGTGCTTTGTGTGTTTGTTTGTTTCTAGTTAGAGGTATACAATCATTCAAAAGACCATGTGCTGTATGGCCTCCGCAGGGTTTGCTTTGTAGTACAGATAGTGCCTAACCGCTACTTTCCTCTCTCTTGATCACTAACGAAAACAGACCATATAGAGATGAAAGTGTTCTAAATCAGTGCTCTGTGTCATTTCCCACTTACTTTGCACTTTTCTGACAGCTGAAAGGCTGCAATAAATTGAGTGCATGCACACCCACAGAGAATGACAGTACTACCATAACCTAGCCTCTCAGGACATGTATTTTCTTCCCAAAGGGGCTATACTGAAAAATTATCAAAGTGGGGGGTTTGTTAATGTTCTCCACTGGAATTTTAACATTAACATTTTGATCAATGTGATTTCTTTGTGAGTTGAGTTTTCCTGCTACTTTTCAAAAAATCAAAAACATTTTAAACTAAAATAATTGAAAACAAAACTAATGCTATAGCTAAATAACAGTTTCATACTAACACATGTATGAATAAAAGCTCAGGCATGTAATAACAGCAGATATTTTTTCTCTTTTGCTCCCTTTCTTTCCTTCTGTCCTTTCACTCCTTTCTCTCATTTTCTTCCTCTTGCTCTTTCTTGTTTTTCCTTCCTCCTTCCCTCCCTCCCTTCCTTCTTCCTTCCTTCCTTCCTCCCTCCCTTCTCCCCTTCTTCCCTTCCCTTCCCTTCCCTTCCCTTCCCTTCCCTTCCCTTCCCTTCCCTTCCCTT
>JAOEHY010034264.1:44706-71944 GCA_025447955.1 Psilopsiagon aurifrons | reverse complement strand
TGGACAGAGCCTTGGGTGGCATGGTTTAGTGGGAGGTGTCCCTGCCCATGGCAGGGGAGTTGGAACTGGATGATCTTCAGGTCCTTTCCAACCCTAACTATTCTATGATTATATGGTTAATGAACTAGCTTTGTGGTGAAGTATCTGAATAAATCATGCCATTTTATTTGACTGATAATCATCTGCAAACAACACTGGTACAAAATAACAACAAAAGTAGGAAGTTAACTTATTTTTTTTGTTGTTGAAACTTTAACAAATACTACAACAAATTCTATTAAACTATCAACAGTGCTTCCTGACAGCTCTGGAAACACCATTTTCCCAGTGATTCTCACTGTTCTTCCTTATTCCCATGGATAAACCTTACACAAATGTAAGCAGTCCTTACATTACATTGTTACTCAAAATTGTTAGTGGTTTTCTCTTGTTAGTTTTCATTTTCATTGACAGAATGAAAAAAAAAAAACAAAACCAGAAAAATATGTTTTCTTCTGATGCCTTCAGACAAATATTAGAGGTGAAAGGCTTAAAAATCTATCACTATCACGTGTACAGACATAGCAAATGCTCAAACAGAATCAAATTTCTTATTTACCAGCTGTCCTTCACAGAGATGACACCCTGAGAAACAAATGTTTCTAGAGTCAATTTATCAGTTCTAAGATCACAAAACAGTCTCTTCACATGAACATAAATCAGTATCACAGGATCATCTTCTATAAATAAATGGTTTTGCTTAGTTATAGCATTTTTAGCTGGTAAAGAGCTTTTATCTACAGGCAAAACCTTTTGTTTCTTAGCTGTGGGAAAATCATTACTAAATCTATGAAGTTCAGCATTAGCATAATCTGGCAGCATTTCTAAAACAGACCTATGTCACAGCAAGTACATATTCCTTTAAATATTTCAAGTGGAAAAATCCTCTAGGGGAATAAGTAGGACAAACATGTTTACCATTATTCAGCACTGTAGATTGCTGAACTGGTGATGTGAGCTCTACAAGGCATTTCTGCAGGTGAAAAAAACCCAACAAGATACCACGCGAACGGCCATATCTATGTCCTCACATTGACAGCAAATGCCTCATCCTGCTGACCCAGAACAGGTGAGACGGATCTGCTCCTCACAGCTGCATCTATGAAAAATACAATGAAAATGAACACTGAATATGTTCAGTTTCCAAATTAATATATTTCATAGTATTATATATTAGCAGAAAATATTCTATTAACAATAATTATTTTATTATATTCAGTGGGGGGGTTTTCTTTCAGATTCATTACTTTTTGACTTTTCAAAAAGGCGAAGTGAACCTCTTCCCTCAGATTCTCAGTGCTGGATGTGTAGCAAATCTTCCTGCACCATGTCCCTTTTGATGAGGATGGGAGCAAACACTGTGTTACAGGATTACAGGTCTGTGTCCCTGGTGTGAGACTCCTGACAGGCCTCACTCTCACTTTGTGTCTGTGCCCAAGGAGCTGCCTCTCAGTTCAGCACCAGTTCTAGCTACTGATGGGAGGGCACTGCGTGCTCTTGGCTGCCTGCTCCTGCTGGCCCATGCTTACAGGCCCACTGCTAGCACACATACAGTGGTACCACCTTCCACTACACGCAGTGACGCTAAAGATTGCCTGGGCCACCAAGTTCCTTGCGCAACTCACTGACACGGCAAGCAGGAAAGTGGTTCAAACTGGTATCACTTCTCACTTGGCAATGAGGTAAAGCACCGACCCAGTATCACACCACAGCACCTTTATATAGGTAAGTAATCAAAGCCAGGGCTTGATTTTCTGCCACTAAACATCCCATCTTAGTTTTTTGTTAGGCAAGTTAACAGCATCTAATTATCCCGGCCTGCTAGTAATGACACTGTGCCCCCTGCAGTTTCCATGGGATACGGTCCCTCTCCTGCCTTCGCCGCCTGAGCTACCGGCCACAGGGCTTGCCCACCAAAATTGCTTTTTTTCAGCCCAAAGAAAGCCTGAGTTGAAAATGTGCTAGCATAGCTAGCAAGGGCTGCATTCTGGCAGGGAGCACAATGTAAGACGTTGGGCAAAGAGAAGCTCTGCATCTTAATAACTGTTTTTCCTTGCTGTGAAGATGCTCAGCAGTCACTGTCAGTGCAAGAATGTATTTTCAGTGAAGGTGTCCTCTGTGCTCTGGAAGCTCACCCTCATCCTTCCTCCACTACCAAGCAGGTCAGAGTCACCTGTGTGCCATCTCCATGTGACAGACCTCAAGGATCCCTCCTGCTATGCTGCTTACCCTTTAGTGTGGGATGCTGCTGACAGGGCAAAGCTCAAATCGAGGGCAAGGGCAGTTATATTCACAAGGTGGGGCTTCCCACTAATCTTTGCTAATAAATAATACCTGTAAATTCACAGGTGGTATGTTACTGGCTGTGTTAAGTAGCATCCCAAATCATTTCCATGTACATGGTTAAGCACACGTTCTCAGCAATCCTGTATTATTAATATTGCAAGCAATGTTATCAACACTATTGCACATAATGTACAAAGCAAATCAAATATACATCAGATGGTATAAAACACTGAATATATATATATATAAAAGGGACTGAATATTCAGGGGTGCATTCTGCTCTGCAGAATGACTGAGAACTAGTGATAGCACAAGCTTCACTGACTGTACCTACCCCTAAAGGACTAAGATTTAATCTAAAACTTCCCTTCTAATCAAACTATGGTTCCTGTAGCATACATAAAACACTTCTCTGGCTCAAGTCCAGGCACCATGTTGACCCATTTGCACAATCTTAGTTTCCTGCTTGTAGGTGGTAATTATCACATCTGTGTTTGCATCTGAAATTGGAATTTAAAACACAATTTGGATTACCCAAAACAAGGGCAGTATCTGCAGGCTCAGGGAAACAGCTTTCTGTAACACTTACAGCTCACTAAACCCACTTCGACCTTGGCTGAATTTAAGGAGGCAAAGGAATGCAATTCTTTTTTTTTTTTTTTTTTTGGCTCCATGTGAAATACTGAATTTCATGGAATCAGGAGAAAATTCCCACTGACTTCAACAGGGCCAGAATGGTGTCACCTTTGTCAGTATGTTCCCCTTCAGCAAGTAAAATGTTGGGAGGAGGGCAGTAAGAGGCTATGCATTCAAAAATGTTACAGAGTGCCATATTATTTTCAGCTGTAGAGAACAGCCAAAGTGCTTGATGATTTCAAAGGACCATCTAGCTTTTAAGCAGTTTAGCTGCTCAAGGCAAACAACAAAGACTACAACGAGAAGCATCCAGTTCTTCACTGCCATGTGGTTGCTTTAAGATAGGATCTGCTGTTGCCATGTTCCAGTGGGGCTCTTCAGCCTCTCACTGTGCCAGTAATTTCTCGGTGGGGCTTCCTCCAGGCTACCCACCTTGTTAGCTCGTTTCATTAGAAGCACTGAATCATCTGCACTACATCTCTGTGAGGCAAGGTGGCATTATTCTCTTAGCTGTATATGCAAGACCTTGAAAGACAAAATTTGAAGCTGCAATATTAGCTCCCTCAAAGTTTTTATCAGGGAGCAACAAGGGCTGGCTGTGACCTGGGGCTGGCAGGGCAGGGGTTATTGCCTCTTCAGGCATCACTGAGGTAGGGACAGCAAGAGCTGTTAGTGCCCTCAGGTTTGGAACTGGAAACACCAGGAGCTGGATCTTGTGATACCTTCATGTTCTGTAGTACTTCACAGATTCACAGCACAGCTCTCAACAGCTTAAACAGGAGCTTTCACCAGATCAGATCCCATTCAGCTCGGGTCTCAGCTGCTCTTTGAGGACCAGGTACAAGAACAGCACAAAATGGCCACCTCAGAAACATTTGTCATGGAGACCAGCCCAGGTGACAGATGAGCTCTGCAGCAAAGGCAATGCTGTGCCCCCAGCAGTGCTGATCTGCTGCCTGCAGGGAAAAGTTTCATCCTGTCATTTCCTAAACGCTGAGTGCTTGTTTTTATGCACTTACTCTTTTGATGGTATTTTATTGTGTGAATTTCCTACTCAGAAAGAAAAAGACTCCCACTGAGAACACTAAGAACTATGCAAAATAAACTTTTCATTGATAACAATTCAAGCTATCCTGCACTCCATCACCTGGCATGGGACATCAGAAGCTGCAGGTGAGTCCTGTGTGGACTGTGTTCGTGAAGCTACAGAGTAGAAATGTGCCTAGGGAAGAGAGGTGCACAATTTCCCAGTAGGATTCAACATTATTAACCTTGGGGAGGAAGGGGGAATGAAAAATAGCCATAACAATTCTTCAGTCTGCGTCACTCATGGCCACACAAATAGCTTTGCAAGCACAGCACAGCAGGCAGCACAAAGGCAGGCATGAATAAACTGAAGATAAGAGGGGAAGAACTCCTTACACAGCCTTACCACTAAACGTGAGAGCACAGCCAGAGCCAGCATCTCTGGAGATCCTTTCTGGCTGACACACAGTGTGCTCACGTGGTTCTTGTTCTCAGTGCTGGGGCAAATTGCACTAATTTATAAACCTGAGGGGTTTAAGCAGTTTTCTGAAAGCTTAATTCCATGTTTCCATACAAATTACTAATTCTTGCCCTTTCAGCTGTGAAGGCAGCTACTAGATTTAAGACTTTGCAAACAGTGGCACTAGCAGACCACATGCAACTAGACATGCTCTGACATCTGACATAAAGGCTGCTCAAGTGTTTGATATGAGAATCACTGCATGAAGTGTATATCTCACAGGGGACAGAGTCCCAGGTTCCCTCCATTCTGGAAGAAGATCCTCAGTGCAGTCTTTGAGATCCCTTCTTATTTGCTGTCTTGCTGGCCCAACAAAGCTGGTATTCTGTTCTGTACACACCCTAGCTTCATCCAGAAGGATGCACATCCTTTGGCAGGAGTTGTACCCTCAGCTATCCCCGTCTTGGGGAGAAGACAAGGCTTATCTCACGAGCCTAAAGGAGGACCTAGAGCCTGGGTGCTGGTTCCTTGTCAGGGGCTCCAGGCCGCAGAGGGTAGCTCTCTGCTTACTTCTCAGGGTCGTGTTGAGGAAAGAGGAATAACTACACCCATTTTCATTCACACCTCTGAGCTGTGCTATCTGCTAGCGTCCCCCATGGCACAGCTGCACAGTGCCAGCCAGTCAAGGGACGTATGTGGGAGATCGGCTCATTCCCTCACCCCCAAATATGATGGGAACAGACCTAAGTTCTGGCATCACCTGAAGACGTCAGCCCCAGCACCGGAGCCAGAAGCTGGCCCCGTCCCAAGCCCCAGCTGAGGAGCTGGCGCTTTCCCGGCCTGTCCCGCCTGGCTTGAACACCCCAGCCCGAGGTCCGAGGGGCCCGAGGGCAGCCGCGGCGTCCCTCCGGCCCCGAACAAAGGCCCGAGCAGCCCCGGCAAACCCCGCCCGGCGGGCGCGGCCTCCGCTGCCCGGCATTCCTGCCCCGACGGGCGGCCCGGCTGGGCTCGGCCCTGCCCGGGAGGGCACAGCGCTCGCCCGGGGGTGTGGTTCTCCGAAGAGGGGTTGTCAGCGGCCCCGGGGTTCGGGGGGCCGGTGCAAAGAGAAGCTGTGAGAGAACCTCCGCCGCTGGCCGCTGCTCTGCCCCGCGGGGCGGCGTGCTCCGGGCCGGAGGAGAGGGAGTTCCCGGGCTCGCCAGCCCCGCACAGACCCCTGCGGAGCATCTCTGTTCAAGCAGAGCCTTTTCAGGGAGCCGGGACGTGGGGGTCGGGCTTCTCCCGGCGGTGGGTTTTCCCGAGCAGCTCGGCACAGCATATGGTTTACATGTTGCACTGCTGCATACAAGGACTAACATTCAGCCCAGGGATTCACTTGACATTAAAAAAGCCCTAATTACAATAATTTAGAGGTGCCTGAATGACAGCAGGCTCAATTTTTGGTTGAATTTGCAATTAAGGGAAGATAATTATGCCTCACACTAGCGCAGAGTATTAATATTTATGGTACGAGCCAGAGGCTCCTTCGGCTGGGAGGATGCAGCAGAGCAAAGGTTGAAGCCCCGCGGTACTGGGGAAGGGAAAGTTTGGAGCCCCACAGAGCAGGAAGACCGCGGCTGCTTCCATAGGGCTGATGGAATCCAGACCCTGGCAGAGCAGGCAAAGATTTATACATATCCTTTTATATATATTTATATCGCCTGAGATACAGATACTTCCTCTGTAAACCTTCTGCCATTCAGCAGGAACCTCCTTCACCTACTTCGTTTTGACTCCCCACTATCGATCCCGGAGGGTTTCCATGCCTCATTAACAGATTGGTAACTAAATTAGGAGAATTAATTTTTAACCCCCTTTAATTTACTTTATTAATTACACACATGCGCCCTTGACTACCGAGGTGTCCTGCTTCCTCGGCAGGCAGTGTTTCTGGGAAGCAGCCAAAGCAGGGTGGGAAGCGGATTAAATGGGGGGAGGAAGCTGGTTTAACACCTCCCGGACTCGCTTTAGCGCTGGCCGCCTCTCCCGTCCACTCCCCCCGGCTGGGGCATCACCTGCCAGTGCCTCTGACGGACAATTTAATGTTCTCTCGGCTCCGGTGTAGGGATCGGCACAACAAAGGCGGGACACGGGGGCCGGGGGTACTCCTCCGGCGATTACGGGCACTCGGTTTGGGAGAGAGGAAAGGGAAGAGGCTCCAGCAATTAGCGCACACCGAGAAGCTTTCCCTCCCCTTCCGCCAGCGAGGGCCCGGCAAGCCGCGGGAAAGCCTCCTCCCGGGCCGGCCGCCGGTGCCCGGGAGCCGCCGCCCGGCGTGGAGCGGAGCGGTGAAGCGGCGGTCCCATGGCAACCGGGAGGCCGATCCCCGCACGCCGCCCCGGTGCGCAGGGGCAGGACGGGAGCGCAGCTCCCGCGGCGGGAGCACCCTCAGCTCTCCGGAGCGGTGCCGCTTGGGGAGCCTCCAGCCTGGGGCTGCGGCTCCTGGTGCCGGTAAAGCGGTTCTGGCACCGCGGTGGTCCCGCGTTCCGAGCCGCGGCCGGGAGCCCCGGAATAACGTGTTTTGTCCGGCAGGCACAGCCCCTGCCCGGCGGCACACACAGCCCAGGGGCTGGAGCTAAGTTTGTGTAAGGCACAAACACGCGACGCAGGTACGCAAATGGTTCAATACGCAAATGCTCTCCTTCATTGCTGAATGTCAGAGCCAGGTTGCCGCCGGGAAAGGCTCCTGCTTCTTTCCCTAAGGCAATCCCTCCGGTTAAAGTAGAATATTGGGAGTCTGCAGCCATAATTTATTTGGTTTTCTCCTTCTGAGGACTTCCCCTTACTCGCAGCGAAGCTTTCAAATAGCTACATTCTCAACCCTCAGTTCACATGCCAGTAAATTACAGAAAACCATCTTTATTTATTTATGTTTATCCTTAAAAAAAAAAACCTTGGAAAATCCTGGCTGATTTTGTAACCATCTTGAAAAACTATCTGCGTTTTATATACATTAACTAGAAATAAGGCCGGCAGTGTAGAGAGAACTACAGCTTCAGAAGTACATCATTTACAGTGAAAGGCAGAGGTATATTATACCATTCACCACAGGCTTTGTACAGCTTCTATCCTTTTGTACGCCTTGTCATTTACTGAAGAAGCTGCTCTTTTCAACGAAGGGGTAGAGAAAAGAAAGGGAAAAAAAAAAAACAGAGAGAGATGCAGATCAGTTTTGGGGGTTTGGATGATGGGCGTATACACTTGTATGGATTTGTACACACACACGACCATGCAAATATACTGTGTTGCTAGCAGAGCTGGCTGCACCATTCAAACAGTTTATGCCAATAGGATGATTTATTAATGGAGTTTGCATGACATTTCCCTGCACTGCCTGCAGAAAGGCACCACAACATCATTGTAAACACATCAGCACTGCATGGATGAAAACGAGAGGATGCTGCAACTGCAGCTTGATGGAAGAGGGGAACGTAGGTGGAGAGGCTTAAAGTATCTTCCAGTGAGAGCAAATCCTGCCCCCCGGATTTCCAGATGGTGAAACACTCCTGTCCAAAGGACTAACAAGAGACCTCTGCAGCTGTTAAGCCTAATGCTGGGAATCTGTGGGATTTAAATGATTCACTCACTTTGTACCTGTCTTTCTACACAGAATTTAGGATGAATTTTATCCATGGCTAATCCCATTGACTTCAAAGGGAATGCATGCATGAGCGAAGTGGTTGATGTTTATTTAAGTGAGATCTTAAATGTGCTTTTAAAAATGAAACAGCTTTGCCATTTATTTTCTAAGGTTAATGCTGCTTTGATTCTATGTCCCACAAAGTTCAAATTTTAATAGCTTTGTAATAAGAGTAATCATCTCTCTACAAGTCCTTGATTTTTTGGACAACAGTCAAGCAGAACAACTCCATATTGTTCAGAATCCACTTAAAAGTGAAATATGGTGCAATCTAATCTGGACTCAATCAGAAAGACTCATGGACAAAACATGTGCTATTTGTTTTGTTTTTTTTAAAGCACAACTTAAATATGGATAAACCAGTATAGTCAGATTTTAATCAGTGCAATAGTGTTTGAAACTGTGGAAAGAGAAGTGGTATAAACCTGTTCTTGTCTGGGTTTCCTTTTCACTGTTAATTTCAAGGAAAGCCTTAGTTGTAATCTCACCCTCTGCTTATCAAAATGCTTCTCAAGGCAATTTCTTCTACAGTAAAGGAGATTCCCATTCCCAGTAGCTGGGTTAAGTCAAATCTTTTCTCTTCTGGTAAGATCAATGTTTCCTGTTTTTCCAAGGTCCTCGCATGTTAGCTGATGTGTTTATTATTGGTGTTTGGTTGCAGTGTCATTCTCATCACCCCCAGTCAGCACCTATTTCCAAAATAACTGTGAATGCCAATAAGTCAGATCTGTCACCTTGTTCAAACCAAATAGCAACTGACTCTGCGACCAAGAGGGCTGTTCACCAATTAAAAGAGCCTCCAGGCTTGCTCATAGGTAGAAAGACTATGTAGGGATGTAACATCCTTTAGAATAATGTCCTGGAAACTGACCATGACTTAGTGCAAGAGACAAAAACCCTGTGTCATTACTTTAAAATGCAAGTGAAGAGCACAAAACTACAGGTTAAAAAAAAAAACCCACTAAACCCAAACCTTTCCCTCCAGAGAGGAACATCTTTAAGCATCTTAGGGATTACCATTTTTTTAAGGCAAGTGGGCAGGAAGATAAATCAAGCTGCAGAGTTTATCTGATGAATGCTGTCTTCATATGAGGACCTGTTTGGTCTTTATCTCTTAAGCAGAGAGTGACTTCAATTGCAGTTAATATAAAGATTTATTAACTTGAGAAGTAAATACTGAGCAAGGTGAAGCCAAGGTCAATGTTTACCTAGATGACTAATAAATCTTTGCATTAACCTAAATATGGAAGCTGGTCGGCCAAATTTTGCTCTCAAATCACCATCTACTCTAAATTAGCTCCAGTAAGATAAAGGTACTTGCAAACAAATGTGTTCAGTACACAGACTGTTGTAAAATACATTCTGTGTGAATTTATCAGAAGTAGAGGAATTGCACTTATTTTCAAAGGTTATTTCTTCACAGATGAAAACATAAAGAGTAAATAACAGCAGATGGCTAGAACTGTTTTTTTGCTTGAAGGTAAACTCTGATTTAAGTGAATATAGGTGAAGGTGAGAGTTTTGTTTTACATTCTGATTGCTAAATATTATCTGTTATCCTGGAGATAAAAGGACACTGATTTGATGGGACCGATTTCAAGAAATCACACATTTTTACCCTTTTATTTATAGCAATACTAATGCTGGCCCCTTCTTTAGAACATGAGAGGTCCCTATTTTAGCTTAAACAGCTAAAATACTCATCAAATCTGTTGGTCTGCCTTTCTACAATGCTGCTGAAATAATTTCAGTGTTGCAGAGGTTGCGTGCTTTTGTCTTTATACCATTTAATTTCTAATCCACACTGCTATGCTGTTTTATTGGCCCTCATATATTTAGCTGTTTAGCTTATTTCATAGGCTTTACTGGGCCTTTAACTTATAAAAACACCAAGAAATTACCAGTCCTTTGGACCTGCCTCAAATATTCTGTTATAGCCTCGTCTCCGTGTGCCTTAGAAGAATATCACCTTTATAAACCTCTCAGGATGCTTCATCAGTTTTGACAGAATTAGTATTAGTGCTTTTTTCTTTTGTTATCTCTTTAATAGATTTTTTTCCCTGGGTTCTCTGTCTCAGTTGTCTGGTTGAAATGCCACTTTCTCTATTCTCAGGAACAAAGAAATGGCTCCTGTTTAACTTAATCAAATACTCTGGTCTCTTTCTGATAGAAAGAATAGTGGCCAATTTACTTCTAGCACTATTAAGTCCCCAACAGTTTTCCTGTGTTTGATTTCTGCATGTGCTTTCAGTACAGCCTTTTTCCCCCTGCCCATTTCCCTTTGTCTCCCTCTCTTTAAGACTGACACAAAAGAATATCTTAGCCATAATATATTTCGATTGCAAAATTTAGTACTGTTTCATTAATTTATTTATTGACATTTATTTGCAATTAAATTAATTCTGCCTTCTGCACACATGAGGTTTCAGTAAATGAAAGTATTGCTGCTCCAAATACCAGATCTTTCTATCTTTGCTTTGCTTAGCCTTTGTGCGGCAGATATCCTGTTGGCTGTAATGGAAAAGCAAAGTATTACTGACTTTAGCAGTCTTGCCTGTGTGAGAAATGAGTCTTGAGTTTTGTCTGTTAGTAAATGCATTCTGGATCATATTTCACAATCAGACTTTCCTACACTCGCTGCTAACATTAGGTTCCTAGGTTCAATTTTTTTAGTTGCACTTCCCATTCATCACGCAGAATAACTGATCCTAGAAAATGAATCTGTGTTGGATGAAACAATAGAACAAGCACCCAGTTTCTGCTGCTCACTTTTCTCATGCAAGTGGACCCCTTGAAATCAATAGAATCATTCAGGGGAGTCAGACAAGCAAAAGCTAACTCAAAACAGGTACTCTATCCTGCCCACAAAAAAAATGCTTCTGTCCTATCTGCCTCTATGAAATACAGGCACCTCAGGTTGCATAAAAATTATGAAAGGAAGCTAATTTTTAAAGGAATTGTGTGGAAAAGTCTGTTTAAACACTGATAGTTGGCTTTTGCGTGCAAAGAGCACGGTTTGGCAGATAAGCAAAAATGCTATGGTCAGGAAATGTTAAGTGACTTTTTAAGGAACTGTACAACTGTATGCAATGCACAGTCAAAGGTTTTCTAACTTGTTCGGAATAGCAAATGCAACCTCTAAATTGCTCTCTTTTTTAATGGTGAGTGTTAAGGCAGAAGGCTGGGAATGCCTTAGAACAATATTACAAAATGGTTCTGCTGTTGAATTAGTTTGTTTGCACTCTGTTTGCATTCCTTTTGTATCTAGTGTTTTCGAATGTGCTTCAGAAGGACAAAATATAGTCCAGTTTTTGTGAGACCATGACTGATAGAGTCATTTCTAACGATAAGTGGAGAAATAGTCACAGAAAGGGAATCTGAAATTTACTGTGGCACACGGTGGAAACTCAGGTTTCCAGGGCTGTGTTCCAGGGAAAGAAACATTCCTTGAGGTCCAGTCAAAATACCTCAGATGTCCCCATGCTCATCATAAGCATCTTTTGAAGAAACAGTACACTAAGATTTACTTGCTTATATATTTTAAAATAACAAATATATTAGATCTCTCAACGTGTATTCACAGTTCACATTCAAATCAGAAAAGAGATTAATTTTGTTCATATAATTGATGGAATTTATATTATATATACTTACAGGATTGATGGAATACAAGTTGTACAATGCACCACATTTCTGTGGCAATGAAATCCTTGTCAGACTGATGGTGTTTTATCACTGAAGACCTGAATTTGCAGTTCTTTTTAGATAGGAGTTTTTTTAAGTGTGGACTGCTCCCATCAGTAAAGCTCTATACATTGTTTAGGCTGCTCTAGTTTTATCGTATTAATCACGCTGATCTAAACATTTACAAATTGCCTTCTAATTTCTACTATATCATGATAATTAGAATCTTTACAAATACTACTGTGAAGTCAAAAGCCTGGCTAAAACATCAATTAAAACCTTAAGTTATGTTACTGCCAATAAGTGGTCATTAAGGTCATGTGAGGGCAACCAGCGTTTTTGTAGACTCAGATTCTTAGAGGTTGGTCTCTAAAGCAGATGTTTTTCATTTTTATTTCTTTTTTTTTTAAGGACTTATGAAATACTGAAGCAGTTGCGAGGATAGTGAAGATCTTTTATATCAACAGTGCATTATGAATGCAGAGTTAAGCTTTTAATCACTAAACTTTATTATTGATGATGGAGGAATAATCCCTGATCTGTGGAGAGAAACACTGCAATAATATTGATGGTTTAGGAGAATGTTCACTACATTTTAATGGAGAAAAGAGGAATTAATGTGGCAATTTTCCTGCAACGTAAGGAAGGAATTTTCCCCAAATACAATAAAGGAGCAGAATACGATTCCTTCAGACATTACAATTCTTCCTACTTTAGGGGGGAATACTACTAATTTTCAATAGGTGCTATGAAAAAAGATGTTTTAAGTCTGTTTGATGTGGCTTTTTTCCTTTAGTCTGTCACACATAGTAAAATAGGAAGTAACTCTTTCTGATGAGCTTCAATTTTTCTGCATGACCTGCAAGTGTAATACTTGCTCAAAACTAAGTATTACTGCTAAAATACAGCCCCAGAAGGACATTTCCAAATGGAAATAGTTAATTAAACAAACCTCAGAGTAGGTGAAAACTGCTAATTTCACTCGCCTCCTTATTCCCATATCACATTGCCACCCTAATTAATTTAATCTTCACTGAAAATGAAGTATAAACTCTTGTTTGGGAAGTAATAATCACAGCATGTA
Organism: Psilopsiagon aurifrons; assembly: GCA_025447955.1. Lineage (NCBI taxonomy): Eukaryota > Metazoa > Chordata > Aves > Psittaciformes > Psittacidae > Psilopsiagon > Psilopsiagon aurifrons. The sequence goes on along the minus strand of JAOEHY010034264.1, from coordinate 59,053 downwards.
ACAGGCTGAAATACTGTTCTTAGTCAACACCAGCTGTTTGGCTTGAGGTAGTTTGTGGTGTTGAAAAAGCATTTAAATTATACAGCAGCAGTGGACTTTTAATGGAATATCTGTTTCCACTCAGTAGGAACTTCTCTGTTGAACCTCAATGTGAAGCAGAGAAAAAGACAGACTCTCTCTTCTTTTTTGGTCAGATTTCAGCATAAAGTAGATGAAAGTATCAGGGTTTAGTTATAAAGCCCAAATAATGTAAGGAAAAAATAATAACCTTCCTGCACATGCAATAAATTAGATTCAGAACACAATTATTTTTGTAAGGTAAACAAACCACAGAATAAATAGAAGTTAGTGGTAGTTTTATGTCCAACAAAGTGACTGGGGAATTTAGCATGCCTTGTGATATCCTTAGCTCACAGCACAGAATGTTTCCTTTCCCCAAAACTGTTTTCATCTCAAGAACTACAGAGTTAATGGAATGGAAAATTCGGGCAACCTCACGCTCCTGATTTATGCATGACAAGAGAAACAGCTCCCATAGATTTCTATGATGAAAAATTTTCCTTTTATTACAATCAAGTTCTCAGCAGTTTGTTTGCTTTCTGAGGGCACGGATGTTACCCATCACATTAGGCAGGACAGAAGTGCTTCTGAGCTACTACAGAGTACTGCTGGTGTAGGTATGTAGGTCATGGTGGCTAATCCCCTAATATAGATGCAGTTTTACCAGCCTAATTTTGCCTTCATTTTTTCACCAGTATTGCCCATAGACAGCAATCCCATAGCTGTGCAGTCTGCATTCACAGCTGCAGCAGTTTACCAGTACATTATACCACTCTCAATATTTTGGTAGCTTCGTCCTAGTGTAGGCACAACAAAAATATCCACCGTAGCACTGCCAATGTAAGTGCAAGCAGCTCAAGCAGGTGTAAGTCAAGCATCGTGCAGAGCTATTTGTACATGCAAACCCTGACCTGCAGTGTGCTATTTGCAGCCCTCCACCAGATATCTACATTTGACCCTTCAATGTCAACAGAAATGTCTGACTACCAGTACCTAGTTGTCATCTCCTTTCATTATCACAGGATTTTCTTGTGCCTTTTTCTATTCTTCATATTCACAATGCTAAGCTTCTATATTAATTAAATGTCAACATTCACTAGTCTGAGACTATGTTATCCAATAAATACCTGCCTGAAGCCAACTACACGAAGGGTGGAACTTGCATGATTTTAAATACAAGTTATTTGTTCACAATGTTTGATCAAATTAATCAGTAGCAGAATAAATGGGAGTTGTAACCACAGCTGAAAAGGATCTGAAAAAAATATTGCGTCTGCCATTGTAACTCATCTCTCCACTTTGATAGCTTTCATTTTGGGGGTCTTAACCTTTCTCTGGGCCAGAGCTGGTTTGCTTGCCAGTGTGCACAACAAAGCAGTTAAAGACAGTAGGAAGCTTCATACAAATGGAGTCTAATTTGTATCTGCTGGTTTGGGGTTTTCTTTTCCTCTTCCAGGTGTCTCATTTTCAGTTCGCTTCGGTTTTATCAACAGAGAGTAGAAAAAAATCAAATCCTGATGGAAAGTCTAACAATGCATAGGCCTTTTCTCTCACTTGGTTTGATAATTGTAGCCACTGGCTGTAAGCAATGAAGCTCCAATGGGCAGATATTATTACCCTAATTCCCAAGATGAGGACTCTGAGTCACGGGAGGTGACGGGGTGGGGGGTGCTGCCCGACCGCCCAGGACGGTGCAGAGAGGCCTGGTGTCAGGGGAGCCCCGCGCTCAGGCTGGCTGCAGTCTGCAGAGATAAAAGCACCTTTTGGCACGTCAGATACGGCGCTAGTTCAACACAGACCCGCTGGGACCCCAGGGCCCATTTCTCCCCACAGCCGGGAGCCAGCAGCACTTCCGTGCTGCACGGTGGGTTGGATTCTGTAACGTGCCCGATCTCTTTCCTGCAGCTGGGAATTAATGGCTCAGGGCTGGCTTCGGCACAGGAGAAATGATATTTTCCCCAGCAGTGCTGCAGATGGAGCTCCAAGCAACTGTCAAAAGCACGGAGACTTCTACCTCCTCATAACTGGAGGCAGCTTTAAGCGGTGACCTACAAGCAGAGGGCTCTGTAGCGTTTTCCCCAACCTCCGTGCAATCCAGCCGCACGTTTCCAATTCAGCAGCCACCTACGTTGTCACAGGGATGGTGAGCCGAGGGTGTGCTGCAGGGCTTCAGAACTTACCTCCTCCTCAGGCCCTTTGGGATTCCTCACCCTACATGTGCTAGATGCCTTCATTTCAATGGAATTTGCTGGGATTTCTGGGAGAAGTGGCCCCAGCCAGCGGCTGCTGCCCCAGCAGTCCCTCAAAGAAAGAGGTGAACGGCTTCTGCCACGTGTGGGACCCTGAAGCATTCACAGCCTAGTCTGCATCCAAAGTGCAATAAACTCATTCAGTTGCTTGTTGCTAGCTTTTCTTCAGGGGCGTTAGGAAAGGATGATGTAGCCCTTAGGCAGAACCTTGTGTATGAGCTCAGCGCAGTCTGTGAATCCGGCTGATGCTTTCCTTGCTCCTGTGCACTGCTGCCATTCTCTCAGCTGCTGCAGGAGTGAAGGTGAGAGGGTGGTAGGATGGAAAGGACCTGGGACTTCAAATCAAAATGCTGCCACTGCCAGTGTGGCAGCGGTTTAATTACAATTCCACAATATCTGTACCACAAAACCTGGCAATTTTAATGACAAAGTACTGCAATGCCACAAAGTACTTTTAGAACTAATGAAACCTCTGCAGAATATCTCCCTGGAATGTATTAAGATTCAATTTCTGCATTCATTAGTAATATCAAATAGCATGCAGTGGATGGTTATTTGGGAAAATGCGTTTAATGTAAATTGATTTTGCATTATCAGGAATAATGTAGAGAGAGGCTTTTCCAGCATCTTCAAGCTTCAGCCATTCCAACGCCTGCTGCATTTATACCCTAATCTTGTGAGATTTACACAGCATTTTAATTTTCAGTCTTGCCTGCCTTTGCCAGCTGAGGGATTCTTATTATACTTCACATTCACTCCAAATTCATACCATAACAACAGTAAAAAATCCAGCAGCAATAAATGCAAGAGGCCAAACATGACTCAATTAAAATAATATGTATCACTGTTAATCACCTTTGTCTGTTCATCTACATTCCAGTGGCAGGGTGTCTCTCAGAAGCAGCAGCATCTACAGGTAGAGCCAGCTCTCGTCACTCCACTCCTCTCTCCTCCTGCCACCTTTCTGAGGGATGACAAGGAGCCTTGAAGAGCAGGGCTGGGAGGAACCCAGGGCCAAAAAGGAGCTGGGCTGTCACAGACCCCTGTGCCAACATGTGCTGGGCTGCCCTTCCCATCTCAGTGGGAATCATCCACTCCTGCTGGCCACCGAACCAAGAGCTCAGCATGTCCGGCTGCCTGCCACGGCATCGAGCAGAGCTCAGCTGGCTGCCAAAGCTTAAGCTTCACATCATTATTAACATTAATCCACATAAAAATAAGGCAGGACCAATGACAAAGAACAAAGGAAGACCAAAAATAACCACTCTCCACAAAGTAAATCCCCCAGGTGAGCCAACCAAAGAGGGCAGGGCTCCCACACAACTTCCCACCAGCCAGCCATCAGGTTAATAGGGGACCTATCAGGGATAGACAGTGACAAAGGGGACCCTGGAGGCTGAGGCAGGAGGGCTGGCCCTGGCTGTCACCTCCCCAGTCCCTGCCATGGCTCATGATGCAGCAAGTGAGCTGACGTGCAGGAATGGGGTGAGATTCAGCGTGAGGGTCCCACAGGGCAAACAGGAAAGCAGGGCAGAGAGCTGGGGGTCCTTCCTCTTGAAAGCGATCGACAGACTGACAAGTCCCAATCTGCTCTCTGTGAAGTCTTGCCCAGCCCTGGCTGTCACAGAGACCAGGTTAATGCAGAACCCTTGGATCAGTCTCTCCCCTTTTCTGCGCTTTGTGCAATTACTGGCATTTGCTCAAGGTGGGAACAAACCACTGGTGGATCCAGCCAACAGCAGCCCCATGCACACATGGGCAGTGAGAGCCCCTCTGCAAGGGAAAGCCCTCGCTCAGCGATGGAGAGCAGGGCTGGTGCATCTTTGTGTAACAGAGCAAAAATGCAGCCACACATGCTGCGGGTATGCTCAACTGTGATTTTGAAGGTCATGAGGCTGGAATTGCAATGCCTGCCCATGAAATTATGAAGCTTTAGAATAACGATCATACCACTCTCCTGTGTCCGTCTAGCCAAAGCCCTCTTTTTCCTAAGTTCTATATACATCAGTGTCACCCAGAGCTCACAGCACAGTGAGAGCAGTCACCAGAAACCACAGCTTGGTCCAAAGGAGAGCAAGGAAAACCATACAGCACTTACAATAAGCACACACATCTGATCTGGCTGAGCTAGCTCCTTGCAAAATGCTCCAGCCCAGTGCCTGTGGGCTCCATTTCATTTGAATAAAAACACTTTAGGTAGCCATGGAGGAAAAGAAACAACTTGCAAGAAGCACTTGCTAGTTTCACATGAGTAATCATTCATCTGAAACTGGCAACAAATAATGGCCCTGTAGCCAAGCACATCAGACTTCAGCTTGGCTAATTTGTGACTGGTTATCTCTTTGTGAACCGTATGTTGAATTAAATCTGGGGGAAAGTGGGTAATTAATTAATCAGTCAATGACATCAGCTTAGAGACAAAGTTCAGCATCTTTTTTAGCTTGGGCCTGTTGTTTGTTGCAAATGATCAAACACCTAAAGAAAGAGCATCTATGCTGAAAAACGTACTGAGCCACTCAGACCCAGAAGTGTTTGCAGTGAGCTGGGCTTGGCTGCTTCCCTGGGTGACTGCTGTACCACTTCTTTCCTCCACTGAGTCAGCAACATGAGATGACACATCAGGCAGGTTCACAGTGAAAGAAATCATGGTTTTCCTCCCCATCCTCATTGCTGGGACTGCTGGGAGAGGCATTTCCGATTTCCTTCTTCAGTAGCAGCTCTGGCCATCATGTAGTTTATCTGACCTTTGGCTACACCGCACCGTGAAATCAGACACCGCTAAGAGGGGGGCCAGAACAAAGCCTGGAGAGATTAATAAGAGCATTATTTGCGATGTGGCGCAGGGCCATGAGTCACCGTGCAGGCAGGCTGCTGCACCTTCTGGCAACACGAACAGCCCAAGTTCTGCACCGAGATTTTGCCTTTTTGAAATCAAATATATACATTTATACCTACGTGTATATAATCTTCACTGCTGTTCTTTTACACAAACTCCTGCCCAAATGAATGAATGGGAGAAAGGAAAAACCCCCACTAGAGTGGAAGTAAAATATAAACATAAAGTTAATGTGTGACTTTTACTCAAAAGAATATTCCTTGCATGATTGTTTGGGGCTTTGGGGGATTAAACAATAAAGAAAAAAATCCTGCTTGTTCTGCCTGATGTTGATGTTGGTGTGGTACTTTGATCAGCACAAAGATTTGCTCACATTCCCCTCTAATACCTTCCACCTTCACAGCTGCAGTAGCGTGCTAGGGTGCAAACGCAGCGCTGTATGGCGAATACATCTTCAACTTTGGATGGCACCATGTGCAAATATCTTGACTTGGAAAACGCTAAATTCTGTGCAGGTCAGGTTCAAAGAGCTTGAGGATAAGGAAATATATGTAATTATGTGTTTATACCAAGCCCAGATAATAAGAAGAGGAATTAGATTCCTTATCTTTGCATTTGACTATAAGGTTAGAGATCAGTGACATCTGGGCTAGGAAACAAGAAAGGTATGAACCAAGAGATTCAGAATGAATCAAGATGATGGGAATTACAGCAAAACGAACGTGAACAGTATGAATTGTGCTCAGTGTTAGGAAGCTCCCTGACTGTACCAAGGTCCAAGCTGAGACCAGAGGAGTCTATGGGTGAAGAGCAGAGGGGACAGCGCTGCTGGAAACAGGGCTCACAGCATGCCCAGCAGGGAGAAGCCTGTTAATGGGGCTTTCTACAGACAAAGGGCAGAAGTGTCATTCTTACCAGCCCTGACCCCCACAGAAGATTTCAGCCATCCAGGCCCCTGCTGGAAGGGGAATGCAGCATGGAGCAGGCAATCCAGGAGCTTCTTATACTGCACTAGTGATAATTTCATCATGTGAATGCTAGAGGGGCCAACCAGGTGTTATGCTCTGCATATTTATACAAGGAACACAGATTCAGCATCCCTTAAAGCTTTCAAAAAGCTAGATCAGGACCAGCTGAAAACAAGAAACAAGCCACAGTTATGCACAGAGCATGTATATGAGCTAAATAACAGTTGTTAATTATTGAAATAAATTGCTGGTGACTGGTAAGTGAATGCTATTAAATTGAGTGTGATTTTGTCCCAAAAGCTAGGGTTTTCTGCAGCTATTAGGCTTGAAACATGACTTATCCCTGGGTTGGCAAGGCGGGAGGTCAGCTACACGATCACGCTGGGTCTTTCCGGCCTTAAATTCTGCGGCTCTGTGGAAATTATGTGTCAGAAGGTTTTTCTCATCGTAGCCAGACTGAGAGCTTGAAATCCACATGGTTACTGACAACTCCCAACTGTCAGTAAAGCTGTTTCACAGAAAGTGTTACATGACTGATGTCTCTACAACTGCACTTTTCCAAACAGATGGGGGGAAAAAAAAGGCACTGGTCTCAAATCAAATTAGTCTTGATGGATTACGCAAAAGAAATTTAACACATGCTCCACATTTTGAGAAACTTCCAAATATAACATCTCCATTGAAAACAAAGTGTATGACAGTGCTAAAAATACGTGAATACCCAGCTACAAAACCAACTTTACACCACAGCATGAGGACTCTTATTAGGGGCTGGAAAAATGACATTTTCCTGATGCGGGAGACACATGTCAGAGCTGCCACACCTTGTTTAATCTCAGAGATAAGCTCATTTTTAAAGCTCACTGTTTGACTTCCAGAGGTTTGTCTCTACAGGACACAGGGCAAAGATAAATATGTTCCCATTGTAAGTTATGTCATCATTGCCTTTAGAAATGCTAAATCTGTGACACTATGGACAAAAATTGAAATAACCCACAAGGGAAAACGTGATATTTAAATTCTGTTGCAGCTGGAAACGTACTGTAATAAAGAATTACCCAATGAGTCTTGGTCTACACACAGGTTTTCTTCCATTATAATTAGGCAGGGTATAATTTCATTTTACTGAAGTGGTTACACTGGTAAAACTACAGCAGATGCAATTTTACTCATACAAAGGTATGATGCTTTAGTATATGTTACGCCATCACCACTTCAGGAAAGAAATATAGCAATGTTAGAATAGCACACTAGTACACCTCTATATCTACCAAGAGATTTTGATAGTTTAAATGGAACCATGTAGTTAAGGGAACACTATGTAGGTTCAAATAGGTTTTGGAAAGCTGAAGAGTGATATTTTTAAGATATAAGCCTTTTAAAATTACTTGTAGGAATAAATAATAGTAGAAAAAGCAGTCTCAGGGTCAGAATTAGCAGGGAAAAAAAGCAGAACTGAGATTTGCACAAACAAAAGGGCTGAATTTTTCCTGAATAATTTCAAATTACACAGGTAAAACAGACCCTGAGAAGTACAGCAAACAGCGTCTGTATAACAGAGGAATTATTTTCTCAAGAAAATTACATTTGAATTCATTTATAACCATTTTTTGGTGCTCCAAGTGATAATAAGCAAATCACAGCCCTAGATTCTTTGTTCCATGTAGACCCTGCTTTGCAAAAAGAACAATGACAGCTTCCTAATTATTATTTTTAAGGTAATTTTTAAAATAAGAAAAAGAATCTCCCATGTAATTATCAAAAAGAATTAATATCCTTCCAAGAACAGCAGCAAAAATTGACTGTAGCCTCCTACCTGGTACAGGGCCAGGGAGCTTTCTTTGGTAAGACTGTGGCAGGCAGAAGAGGCATAAAAACCACTGTAGCAGCAGACATTAAGACCATTAGCAGGGGGGGCAATTTTGTTCTACTTGTCAATGAACACGTACAAGATCATCTTACTTGGCTCAGTAAAGACCACCGTGGCTCCGTGTGACTGGCAGATCAACATCCATTTCTCTACGAGAAACACCCAGAGCACCACTGCAGAAAGACACTTGTAGTTCTTACAGCAATAACTGGAATTAGAACCAAGGACACTGAAAAATATTAACTAGTGCCTGAGAAGTGCCTTTGTATCTTCAGTATACTTTGCAAACATTAGTCTTGATTCAGCCCCGTCTTATGCCAGCTTGCAGCAGAAGCCAGATGGGGCTCACTGCCCCACCAGGCGCCTACACAACTTTGTGGGGATGTGTCTATGGTGGGAGGTGCTGCCTGGGAAAGGATCTTGTTCAGGCATGTGCTGAGTCAATGTATTTCTCTGGCAGCTTGTACTGGCAGAACAATTATAGTGGCCAAAGAGTTATTTATAACTGTCCTCCCGCAACAGGATTCTTGAGGGAGGATGTTGGTATGAACACTGCTATTTCATGTGCACACACATCTACACACAAGGCAGCTGCATCTCTATTTAATGAATGCAGAATACTGTTCTGACATAAGTCCTGGGTTTTTTTTTTCCAAGGAGGTCACTTGTATGGGGGAAAAAAAGAATGCAGCTCCAACCACAGCCAGTCATCCAAGAGCCCGGAGGCCTCTCCACAAATTGCCATAATTTCATGAACTCTTCAGAGCTGACAGCATGGGTAAGCCTCTGACCATACAAACAAACCCAAATACTAATGTGGCTTCACTCACTTTGACTTGCCTTAGACTCACCTCCTCTCAGAAAGCAGCCACCATGCAGCCTCCAAAGCCTGCGCGAGAGTAGGGAAAAGGAAACCTATCCTTGAAAAACTCAGGGCTCCAGAGAGGCACCCGCATGAAATCCAGCCAAGCCTCACAACTCAATAACTGCAACCCCACCACTTGCCCATGTGGAACAAGCTACAGAATCAGAGCAGTGCTTAACCAATTTAACCAGCAACTTCCCACAGGTGAGGAATCACCTTCACAGTATTCTTACTTTCTTGTACCCTAAAACACGGATGAGCCACGTGGAAAAATGAAATGATCTGAAAATGCAAAGGCAAATGCCTAATCTGCAAAGCACAGCCATAGATGTGGGGCCTCCACACAGCAGCGCGCCTTCATTATGGTACTGGCTGCACACAGGTTGGTGAGGCACAAGAACAGTCCTTAGGCACTCAAGAATGTGTGCCTGCTACTTTATTTTCTTTGTTTTGCAGTCTCAAACGCAAGCATTCAGCCTGCCTGTCTGCTGCGAGGAGGCTCTGCAGCGGAGGAGACGCTGCTTCCCGCGCTGCCGTTTTGTACACTTTCCTTTGCTGGCATTTCCCTGTGCAGGGGGAAAATGTGCGTTTTGCTCTTTGTGTGCAGAAGATGCAAAGAAACTGGGAAACAGAACGGGGTTGTTTACTAACCCTCTCCACATGCCAGCGTAATGGTTAAGGAAGACTGAATGCAAAATCTCCATGAGAGAAAACAAAGCCTGTCTCTCTTCCATCTTGAATCTCAGGGTCCTGCCAGGCAGGCACGATGCTTCACACATTTAAAGATGCAAAGCACATAATAGGAGCTATATCATAGGGGAAATAAATATGTCTGCATGCATTTCAGAGGAGCATGGAAGCAGGCTGGAAGCAAAAACAATCACAAGCGCAACCCTTTTTCCACCATCTTTTTTTGATACGCTGATCTGTATGTTACAAACTACCACAACAGTAGAAGGAGGTGTTGCAGAAGAGAAACAGGGGACTGATTCAAAAACTGGGAATTTCCATGCACGCAGCATAGAAATTAGACCAAAGAAAGTAATCTTTTCTACTGATGGAGCTGAATTAAAGAGCTTTCATTCACAGTTATTCTATATTTATTCCAGCTACACAAACCCTGGTTTGCTTCGGGGGGTCAGAGGAGCTGGAAAGATTTCATAATGCCACTGGGTCAGAGTTTGATGGCTGGTTTTCATTCCAGACAACATAAGGGATGTACAGCAGCTATCAAAGTGCCAGTATCAAAGAAAGAGTAATAATGTTGCCCTCCACAATTATATTTATTCTAAGGCTTATGTGCTTTTTTACATTTTCTTAAAGAAAAAAAAAAAAAAAAAAAAGAAGGGGGGGGAATGCTTTTCCTTCGTGGCACTTATATTAGCAATTCCAAGAATAGACACAAAAATCATCTTCCCCATTTATTTTGCTCAGATGTGAGCGACGCTGTGTCAAGCACAGAAAAGGAGTATATTAGTCTCATGCTGCTGGAAAAACAAGTGTATTACACTGCTAAAATGTCAAGTTTCCACTATGCGTTTGATAATAGATTGTGTGCTCAGTTTCTTGCATCTGCTGTAGCAGCTTACTGAAGATATGCTCTGCATTCACCAACAAACCTACCTGCCCTTTGGACTGAACCACTCCAGCCAACCGTGGCTTTATCATTAGTCCTTTCAGGTGTGGCCTGGCCTGTCAGATGATTGTGTATTTAAAAAACAGTTAATACTTTCTTAACAACAGAATCCTTCACCTGCTTGAACTTTCTTTATTTTATTATCCCATAATCTTCCATCATGCACTCTTCCCGCATAGATTTTTGGCTACCAGAACAGGTGAAAGGTCACACCTGGACATCATCCATCACAGTGGCATTTTCTCTGCCCTGTGATTGCATGGGTGGTTGTTATCATTTTGGGGGAAAAAAAAGGACTTAGAGTACCTTTCTTCAACTCACCTATCAAACTCTGAGACTGGGAAACACTGGTGATCGTACACATCTTCTCCAAAAGCTCTGGAGAGGAACCGGCTTCTAGAAATTGTCCCTTCAGCTGCAGCCATGTGGAACCTGCTTGTCTTCAAAACCTTATAGCAGTAGTTGGAACTAGCTGTGCTGTCAGGTGCTTGGTTTTAGACACACCGCTTCTGCAGGCTAGAAGACAAACGAGGGGTCATTACCCCAGGGATGGGTGCAGAAAGGGAGCCATAAGAGAAGAGGAAGGAGCTGTATCTGTGAGAAGTGATCTGCTTGAAGAGCCCCCAGTTGCTGCTTGCTTTTTCCCCCCTGACTTGCATGGTGTGGATGCTGTGTTGTACAGGAAAGACAAGCTGAAAAGCAGTGCAGGAGGGAGACAGAAACACACCACTGGAAATCACAGGGAAGTAGTCAGCATCTCCAGGAACAGGGAAAGCTGAAAGTAGCAGTGGGCACAGAGAAGACAGTACCAGCTGGATGAAGGTAAGAAGCACTGTAAGAAAAGGAGAAAGGAACATGGACAAATTAGCTGAATAAATTCTGTGGTGAAAACAGCTGGATGAGCATCTCTGGAGACTGAGAAAAACCAGAAACAGAATGGAGAGATCATCATCATCTGTCCATGCTTATAATGATGACAGATATGACAGCCTGCCCAAGCCAAGCATTCCCATCCTGCTGCCGCACTTTCTCTTCCCAGAACAAAGATCCTTGGCAGTTGCTTTGAGTCCAACAAAAAAATGACATCTTTTGCTGCTGCCTCCTGTGTTTTTATTTGCTGTTCACTATTTCCTTTCTGCTTTTGTATTTTCCTTTCTCCCCATCTTGGTGATGATCAGTAAAGAACATTACCTGCAAAATTGCATTGCTTTTGAGTGGGCACAACAAAATTCTTCTCTGCCTTCCAGCTTCTTTCCCAAGCTGGATCCTTGCAGAGTCTCCTTAGCATTTGCTCCTTGTCAGATGTCATGTAAGAAATACCTGTGTTTAATTGTTGGTCAAAAAACTTTTCATTGCCTGTTTCTTTAGCCCAAAGAGTCTGTATTTCACTCTGTTCTTCAGTTCAGTGCTGAATCCTAATCTAAACTATTTCAGTGTAGTTACGGTCCCTCTTCCCTTTTACTCTAATAAACTGTCAATGCAGATATTCTGCTCACACTGTAGGGAATATCCCATGAATTATCAATTATATATTAACAGCAGCTATAAGACCTATGATTGAAATTGTATTGTCAACTCTACAAGCTTTCTCTGTATTTTGCAGACCATGGTATAAAAAGCCATATAAAATGCTTTATACGTGTACATATAAAAGTCCCTATACAAAGAACAGGATAGAATTTCTGGCACCCTAGTACTCAATTCAGAAGTCAAGCAAATGTGTTTTCCAGTTAAACAAACAAACAAGTTACTGATATTTCTCTGAGTGGTGTTTTCCACTCCTGAGTAAAGCTCTGCCCCTTGCTATGGTTCACCTTCATACCTCAGCCTCAAGCTATGTGGGTCAGGGAGGATAACCCAGCAGGGCAAGCAGCAGGCTGCCAGAGGGCTGGCAAGTTGCCATTGCAATACCCAGCTACAGAAAGGACTTTAGAAGGGATCCTGGGAATTTCAGACAAGGAAGTTTGCATCTATCCTTGCTAATGGCAGTAGGGTCTAAAAAGATAAAGCCACTGTAGGCATGGATAAACATCATCTTTTTGGGAACAAGGCAGCACAGCTTCTGAAGAGAGAAACCCTACCTCATCAACCTGCTGAAGTCCTCAGAGTGAATCAGTAAAGACGGAGACCAAGAGAGCAGACACAAAATGATCCAATTTCAAAAAAGCTCCTGATGAGGTTCCACACCAAAGGTTGTCAGAGAAAATAACTTGGCACAGGATGGGAGGAAAGACTCTTACAGGCAGAAAATTAGAGGCAGGACATAAAGCATAATATAAGCCTTAACAGTCACTTTTCAGGGCAGACAACAGGGACCAACAAGGTCTCCTTGCTGTGGGAGTGACCGGCTTTACCTAACGTTTTCAGTGAGCACATGAAAAGTGGAACATACAGTGAAGTCCTCAAGTTTGTATGTGAGCGAAGCTCTTTCAGGCAGGTAGTCTAGAAGGACTTCACAAAATTGAGTGGGTGGGGAATGGGTCCACAAGCAGAGGCCAGAAGGGTTAGGCAGTAATAAGCCTCTGACATCCAAGCCCAACAGCTGTGGATGCCAGCAGAGTATAGAGGACAGGCAGCAGGATGTGATCAGGCTCATGTGCACTCTATAGGTAGCACTGCCTCGTGCTGCTGCAGGAGAGACTAAGGGTTGTATGGACAACTGGTCTGATGCAGCAGTTCAGGTCTTACATTCTTGAACATGCTTCTGCACACCATCCCAAGGCACCTCCTAGTTTCAGTGCACATTCTGATGGGGCAAATTCCAGCCTGGTATTAAGCTTGGGATATAAAACTCCATAGAGTTCAATTGCTTCAAGTTCCCAAAGCCAGTACTGCAGGCCTCCCTCCATGTCTTCCTAGTAGCTGACCTGCTGGCAGGCTGATCCACTAGGCACACTAAATACAAAACGCCTCAAGGACCACAGGACAGCTAAAGAGAGAAGGAAACAGATTTTGCAGATGTGTTTTCATACACATTCACTCTCTCACTTCCTCCTTCTCCATTAGCAGCCTTTGAAGAGTAAAGGTCTGTGCAAAAACAACAAACACTTGACTGAAAATTCCTGCTTTCACCTCCACACCTTCCCTTGTATTACTCTGAGGTTTGGAGAGTACATTTTCAAAGTCCAGGGTTAGTCAGCTTTCCCTTCTTCCTCTTCAGTCTGCTGGTGCAGGCATGTCCATCCCTGTGCTGCAGGAAGACCTGTCCCTTTTAAAGGCAGTCTGCTGATTCTGCTGATGTTTCCTCTCCTCTACCCACATCCTCTACAGGCCCAGCCTCTGAGCAGGCAACTGGTAGAAGTCAGTGGCTTAGCCTGCCAGCCCCACAGCCACACTTTTGGTAACCAAAAATGGCCCAGTTCAGTTCCAAAGCACAGTCTGCCCTTGACCATGACAGGAATATATTAATCCACTCAGAAGGTCACTGTCAGAAATACCACTAACGCAATGAAGCTGAGCCCCTGCAGCCGTCAGAGCAGACATCCTCCAACTGCCGCAAGGCTCTGCCTTGCACCGCTGACACTGGCCGGCACAGAATGAAGGGCTGGGGAGGAACTGAAATCGAGAAAGCATGATTTAGCAGCTTCTGCAGTCTGTCAGCCTTCTGTGCTGTATTGTTGCTGCAGTGGTGGATGAAGGGTAAATTCTCTGCCTCTCCCAGCTCCTCCTGCTTCCCCGTTTGTTCATGTTGCATCCCAAAGCCTTCCCTGTGTTACGTCCCCTTTTCCAATGCCCAGATGCAGGATTTCGGAGGTTCCTGTGCTCACATTACTGCGGGAGGACTGACAATCCCAGCCCGAAGAGAGACCTCTGCTACCACTTAGAGGAGCTGCATCCCAGCTCCCCCACCCCCACCCCCCACA